>CACSLK010000984.1:25805232-25815296 GCA_902706635.1 Striga hermonthica
ACAATCGTCCACTCAGATAGGAGTCTGGCTCGAGTACTGCTCAAGAAACTTTAGTGTATCCACGATTAGCTAGAAATGCACTAGGCGACCAAAATCTTCTCATAGGCGGACCGTCCCTATTGCTGAAACCAGAGGTCGATCACCTACGCCCCTCCCATCGACCGAACCCTCTCGCCCGACCAACCAACCACCCAGCCACCAAAAACCCTCAAACCACCCACCGACCACACACCCACCTTCAGCCTCCCAGTTCGGACCACCAATACAAGAAGAGGATGAATGGAGGGGAGTGAGCCATACCTCAGCACCGACCAACTCCGAGGAGGCTGGTCGTAACCCACCGAACGCTACTAGTCGGAACCCCAAGTACCCCATACCGCAACTTAGACACCTTGAACGATCAGCGAGACCTGCATCCGGTGGAGAACCGTGGCTCCTAATAGAACGAACGGAGCGACACCAGAGGACATCACCGGGCCTCGCCGCAAAACCTGTGAAGAGGAGGCAGCGGTTGCGGAAGGCGAAGACTTGCGCGAGCCAATTTGGGTGAGTATAATTTTTTAGGAAAGAAATTTTTTTACGTGTCTCAAAATCTTTTATATATTTGTTTTCTAGAATTGAAGTATATTTATTTTTTTTATTTATTTATACCAACAGTGTGTAATCCGCTGGTACAAGTATAGCTAATTAAGACATGAATCGCCTATTATTATATATACATCTTCGTCAACTTCCCTGGAGTGATTTAGCTCCGGAAGTTATTAGATTCAACACTTCACCTCTGCTTTAATTTTCTCAAAGATCCAACAAAAAAGTTTTTGTCCTGATGACTCGGTTTCTTCACATTCCACTGATTGTCCTGCTGCTGATCCCGTCGATCTTGCAGAAATCATTTTGCAATTCAATAATCAATCCATCGAAAGTCAAAACCATTTCATGGAAACCCAGGTATTATTAATCTGGTAAATTCTTGCCCTCTATTTTATCTTCGTATTCGGAGATGGCTGTAATTCAAGAAACTCTGTATTATTTTCTCGATTCGTTGATGATTTGTATATCTGAGCTTCTTCATATTTTGAATTATATTTTAGAGCATTTGTGTACGAAGGTTTTCTCACGGAAGAAGAATGCAACCATTTAGTTTCTCTTGTAAGTTTAGATTCATTGCTAGTATTTTTTTTCGTACATGTTTATGGTATTGTTTGATCGGTGTGATGGAATTTAGGCAAAATCGGAGCTGAAGAGGTCAGCTGTTGCTGACAATCTCTCTGGGAAGAGTGTTCTTAGTGAAGTTCGGACCAGCTCGGGAATGTTCATTCCGAAGGGAAAGGTTCAGATTTATTTTTGTGCATTGTTTCGTCTTTTCTGATGTTTTGTTTGAACAAACAATTTCAAGTGTTTGATGTATTGGCTCAATAATATCCAAATTCAAGTTCTGCCCAATCGAGTGTGTCTATCAGTTTCCCTCAGGAATGTCGGCTGCAGAATGATTTACTTAGATAGCGATGCCAGTAATTTGGTTGGGATTCGTTTTAGTGAATGTTTACGAATAATTGTTGAGACTTTCACTTCTTGATGAATAATGAGAGAGTGTCTTTAATTTCTTGAATTCGATAACTTCTTCATGACTTAATGCACTGATCGCTGAGTAGCCAACCTTATGTAAGAATGTTTTGGAAAAATCATATGATCTCATGGATTGGTGTTTCATGTATAACTCTTGATAATGACTATGTGTTTGTCATTGGTGGTTGATGTCGGTAACTTGATGATGTGTAATTGTTGGCACACAGGTAGCAAACAATGTAATGTCGTACGAAGTTAAATCTTTTATATTCTGTTTCTATTGATTCATCAAATCTTTGATGATATGGATGTATCTTCCTTTGACCATACTTATTGAGAATTTAAATTTGACAACCTTGAGTGCAATGTTTTTGAATCTTTTTGTTTCATATCTGTTTTTAGGATCCTATTGTTGCGGGCATAGAAGAGAAGATTGCTACATGGACATTCTTACCAAAAGGTCACTTTTTTGGCAATTATGAATTTCAAGCATTTTCTCGTACTTCGATACGAAATGGAGTTATCACCACTGGATAGCGGCTACCCGACTTAGTTACATAGTCTTTAGTAATGTGAATCAGTTTGTAGCCTCTCAGAATTCATTTGCTTTTTACTTTTTCTTTTCTTCTTTGTGTTTTTCTGGCTCATCTTGCCCCATCCCCAGTAGTTTTGAAATTCAAATTTCACATAAACATGATTTACTAAGAATGTTAAGCTGACGGTCACCTGAAATAAATAAACATCCTTTGTGCTGTATTAGGTGCTACTTCTCGTTTATTTTCATTTCTTGCCACGTTTATATGCTTCTGTCGCTTTCTATTTGTCCCTCATTTACTTCCATATCTGCAGCTATTCTAGCCATTCTGTATACTGTCATGTCTTTAACATATAGTATCTCCATATTATGTGATTCATTATGTGTCTCGTATTTGCTTGACGCCTTAGATCTCCTTAAGTTACCTATTTATGTCAGATTTTGGAATGAATCCATGAATGGAGAACAGATAATGTTAAGTTATCTGTTGCCCTATATAGATAATGGGGAAGACATTCAAGTTCTGCGGTATGAGCCTGGACAGAAGTATGACCCTCATTACGACTACTTTGCTGACAAGGTCAATATAGCTCGTGGGGGCCACCGCATAGCCACCGTGCTAATGTATCTTACTGATGTTAAAAAAGGTGGTGAAACCGTGTTCCCATCTGCAGAGGTATCATGCTTCCACTTTCTTTACTTCCACATTATTATTATTAATGGGCAGAATGTCTTGCATCTCTTTCAAGGGATTATTTGTAGTCATCTGTAACAAAAAGTGATTATAAGTTTTTAGAAACACTTTGAAACCGTCACTTCAAGTGTTTGGATATGTGATAGGAGTAAAGGGTCAAGTAAAAGAAACTAAATATTATAATGTAGAACAACAAAGAAAAGAACACTAGGTCGTCCAAGAGCAGAGGTTCTCCTCGGTAAATAATCCCACCAAAGCTAAAAATCCAACAAAAACATTCTTCTCTCTTGTGGGTGTTTAATGCAAAGATGAACTAGAGTGATCGTTGGCCACGTCATCTCCTCTAGTACCGGCATTCTAATAATTATTCTCCTTGTTTCCTTATTTGAATTATTTTTTCTAATGACAATCATGCATGCAGGAGTCTCCTCGACGTAGGTCTGTCTCGACAGATAAAGATTTATCTGAGTGTGGACGGCAAGGTCCTTCAGGTAAGGGGAAAAACACCTCAAAATATAAACATTCCTCCAATTTAATGCTAACCAGTTTTTAATCCTTTTTTTCTTTTCTTTTCTTTTTATTAAAAAAATAATAATTACAGTGAAGCCGCGCAAAGGGGACGCACTTCTGTTTTTCAGTCTCTTCCCGAACGCTGTCCCGGACCCTGCGAGCCTCCACGCGGGATGCCCGGTGGACGAGGGGGAGAAGTGGTCAGCTACAAAGTGGATACACGTTGACTCCTTCGACAAGATCGTTGGGAACTGCACGGACTCACATGAGAACTGCGGGAAATGGGCTTCACTCGGGGAGTGCACTAAGAACCCGGATTACATGATCGGGTCCTCGGATCTTCCTGGTTACTGCAAGAAAAGTTGCAATGCGTGTTGAGACTGTTTTGGTGCTGTTGGTGTAGCCTTTATTCCACTTAAAATTTTATACTTGTTTCGATTCTCAATCTCTGACCACCCGTATATTTGTGTTTAATTAGTCACTAATTAATTCTCTGTTGCTTGTTGTTTTATTCATTTATTCTCCAAGCAACTGTGTGATGACGAAATTTTCAGGTTCTTTCACGTTAATTTTTTTTTTTTTTTTTTTTTATTTAACTAATAAGGTGGGCGAGCATTTTATGTGGTAGTGAATTTCTTTGGTGGATAAAATTTAGTAAAACTAATTAATTAAACATATTATTGGAGGAACGAAATAAAATGAGTTCTTAATGTATTTTTTAGTTTTGCAAAAATAATATAATAATGTCTTAAAGTAAAAAAGAATAAATTAATATATTCAAACCTCAACAAAAGTAAAGGAAAAATAGTTCTAATGAAAAAAAACATTAAATAGCTAAGAACATAATGTAAATTATAGATACATTGGTATTTTTATATAGTTACGTTAGATGATTTAAGAGTGATTTTATTTCATTTTGGTTTCAACGTTGTCATAAAAAGTATTCATACTCGTTGGATGCGGATAAATCAATAGTACCTCAAAATTCTTCTTAATTCATTTGACAAAACGTATATTTTATTGAAAACACTTAGAATATTAGGGCCAAACTTAATAGCATTTTCTAAAGAATAGTAAGTGGACGCTGCAATAAGGAGTAAGGACCAAGCATAAGAACCTCAAGGAGGTGAATTTTGTAAGTCCTATAAGAGACACACAAAAAAGATACAACAAACACATGTAAAAGGTAGAGTAAGTCAAGATTTTTCTTGAAAATCAGTTTTTTTTAATGAACTCAAGATTATAACTTTTGAATATAGAAGAGCTTATTATTAAATTTTCTATGATTTTCTGTCCAGTAATCTTTGCTCAAAACATGCTTCAACTGAAACTGGTAACCAAACCAAAAGCAGAAAAAAAGGTGCTATATGCTTTATTTAATTCTTTTATTGGAAATTATAAAAAAAATGTTATCAAGTGACCTTCCTGTAGAAACTATGGCATCTTTCCTTGATGCCATTTTCCTTTTCTCTTCATAGAAAAGCTTCCGGTTTCAGCCGATTGCTCCTTAGCACCAAGTCGATTCGCAAAAGTATCGTAAAAAGCCAGTGGGCTCACACTTTCCAATACCCTCACTGTAGTATGTTTGTTTTGATCTGTAATCATCCATCCATCTTCAGATTCGCTACCTGTCGACAACACTTCAATCTTCTTGAGTGAATAACTTGTCGTTTTTAGAAACGAATCGTGACCCGCTAAGACTGCCGAACCGAGAATTTCCCCCAAGAACATGTCCTGCATTTGAAAAAGAAGAAGTATACTTTCACATTTTAAGGTTCACAGGAAAAACACACACACACACACACACACAATTGTGGATCCTCCTAGGGAATTTGAAGTAAATTTCTTCAAGAGCATGCTTACAATGTCTCTGTAGCTAGAATGAGCCTTATGCAACCACTCCAACGTGGAGAGCAAATTTGTCGCGAAAACAGCCTCAGGAGAATTTTTTGTTTTGAGAGGTGAGAGGGCCAAACTGAATTGGCGGACCCCACGTTGGACGGCGAGGGGGATGAGGGTGATGTTGAGGCCTGAGTTGAAGACCGTCTTCGCAGCCAAAGGATCAAGAAACATGTTGAGCTCTGCATATTTGTTCAAGGGAATGTTTCTCACATCTCCTTCATCATTCATGTCTTCGCTGATATGTCCTCCAACTATAATAACCTCCTGTGGGAGTGTGAAAAAATGAGAAATTTTTTTGACAAATCCTTTGATAAACAACACATCACTAAGTGAAAAATTAGTCACACACCTGAATGCGAGATGTAGACTTCTTATTCGAAACAACAATTTGCACAAGACTTGTCAATGGCCCGTTTGTCAAGACGGTAACTTTAGATCTCGAGCCCAGTGAATCGATAACCGAATTCCACACCTCTAAAGCCAGTGGTTGCCTGAGTTCCGGGTGATCAGTGTCCTGAGGAGCTCCATGGCTCACCGAATTCTCTGATGTGTACCTACACGACATCATTGAAAAAAAAAACATCTAATTCTTTTCCTGTGTTAGTTATGATGATAACTCGGAAAAAAATGTAGATTAATGGGAACCTCCGAGGGCTTCGAGGCAAATCATGAGCGTAGCCGTATAATGTGTCCGAGTCGAGAAAGCCTCCTGCGCCGCGCGGGATGGCTTTTCTATACTTGCAGCTTCCAATGGATTTGAAGTTGGGATAAGTCTGATTAGTTGCATATGTATCTCCGAGGCCAACAAGGATATCATCACGTTTCATAATGTGCAGCAAATCATAGATTATGTCGATTGTTGCTGCATTTGCCCATCCAGTAGGAGTCACTAGTATTGCCTGTGTTGCCCATCACAAAATGCAAGTGAAAAACAAAATGGTTTACAAAATTTAAAAAAACAAAGTGGACGATTGGTTTTACCTTGAGATGTATTTCTTCGACAGGTACTTTGAGGAGATAAATGAGGGCGAGAAAATCTCCGGGACTCATATCCATGTCAAAAACGACAGCCTTTCCACGTTTTCGCCCCGTCAAATCTGGTAAGTTGGCGACTTCTCTGTAGTGAGGAAACTGTGTTGTGAAGTTGTACTTTCCTGTTTGATGTGGCTGGTTTATGACCTGATTAAATACAAAATACATTCATGTTTGCGCGTGGGCAGAAGTAATGTATTTGTTTCGGTAGTTCGACTCACATCAAGAAAGTGTTGGTAGAAAGCTTTGTCTAATGTTCTTTGCTTATTAGGATTAGGCTTTGCTCTTACAGCAACAAGAACACGCACTCCTTGTTGACCAGCTACTTGTCGTGTAGATCCGTCCTAGGATGTTTGAGCATAACATAAAATGACACATATAAACTATACATAGATGCTGAACTAGGATTCGAAAAACAACAATACTTAACAAAAAATAAATACTGTGAAGTAAATAATTAATGAATTATAACCATGCACCCATTCCGGGCAATGCAAAAAGGATCTCCCGGTCCAGTCAAAACATGGCCGCTATGAACGCCGTTACGCTTCAATTGGAACTTGGGTTTGTTAACGCCAACAAAGAATGGGTTCGACAAATCGTCGGATATCCCATAAGGCTTGTTTGAAGTGACGACCGTGATATTCTTAAACTCCATGTCCGCAAATTCGTTTTCGCCGTTTATGTTGTTTTCTTTGGACATGATTGAAGTAGCCACGCCCGCTAAAAATGAATCCCACATGAAAAAAATCTGCATTATAAATACAATGTCAACTGTTATTTACATGGCAATAACTACGGTCCGATTACGGAATCATTCCGTCAGGGTTTGTAACCATTAGATCAATTATCCTCGACAAGTTATATGATGATCTAACGATTACAAACTTGACAGAGTGATTCTGTAACGAGATCGTAGCATTTCCTTTACAGGGTTCATTTTTCATTATGTTAAGTGTGATTAATTCCTTCAATATATATAATATAACTTACCTTGGAGAAATTTGGGCCCCAAGTATCACACACCATTTTCAAGACCTTGAAACAAAATTGGGCCTCAAAGGTGTGTTGGTTCTTCTCAAATTCTTCCATAAATTGGCTTGAAATGGGTATAGTGTCCGTAGCGCCAAGTGGGACAAGAGTTATGGAAATCCCAGAGTGCAACACCTAAAACAAGTGCTTCATCAATTAATTAAGGCTTCACAACTTAGTGTCCCAATATTATTATTACTAGTATTCGACCCAATGTATTTGCACATATATAAATAAAAGGGAAATTTTCACCTTTGCCGTATGATTTATAAAATATTGAGTATTTACTACCAATATCATCTTATTTGTATATATACCTAAAAAATATGATTTAATTAGATCTTTACCAAATTATAAGTTTCCAAAACTCAAACTGACTTTTCCCCTTAATTATTGGGTTATAAACGTCCCATATAAAAAAAATAAATGCTTGGTGAAAGTGATAAGATTACATATCCAATATAATCTCATAACCGTTCGACTAACTAAATTGAAAAGCCAATGATTTTGGATGTAAAAAATAATCATCTTGCAAAAAAAAAAAAAAAAATACACAACTGATCGATATTGTACGTTTTTTAATAGAGAGAGATAAAAACATGTATTGTAATTCACGCAGCTGTCCAGTGAGTATATCTTGCGTTTACGTTAGTATATGTTCAGTATATGTTGCAATTAAAAACATGTCTTCCATCAAAAAAAATTTCCTTTTTATTTTTACTTTTATACATAAAAGTATATATAAGTTTATAATCATATTATAACATGTTATTTATATTCCTTATGTCAAAAAATCTTCTAACATACTTAACATATATTCTTTATATACACAACATATACCGAACAATTTACAAAAAAATCTTCTGATATAATGAACATATACTCCATATATGTTTTGTATATATTTTCAATGATTTTACTAAATATAAACCATACATATACCGAACATATACTGAATATAAACGATATATATAACAAGGGGACGATACAAACAGAATACAATATGAGGGGATGAAAAAACCAACCATCTCATTTGAAAGACATTATAATAGATACAAATGGTTTGATGCAGCCTTTGATCACAATCTTCCTAAATGCCTCAATCAAATATATTCTAGAGCAAATAACCCCATGATAAATAAAAATACCGATGCCGGATAATTTCCGCAGAGAGAGAGATGATAGCAAGGAGAGAGAGGGTGTGATTTATGCTTTTTGGTAATGATATATTTGATTCTAATTAATTATCTCAATTGCATTTAATTTGCCCCAATAATTGCTTAATAACAGTTACATGGGTAGCATTTAAAATCTTAGGTATATGTGTAAATATTTAGGCTTGTTTTAGTAATTTTATAAATAAGATTATAATTAGTGTATTAGTGTAATATATATCCTAACTGATAGTAAGGAATGTAAATTTCTCTAAATAAAAGTATTATAACTTATTTATATGTGTATAATAATAATAATATTATGAATTAGATATTGATATTAAAATATAAACATAGAGTATGATAAGTTATATTTATGCATATAGTATTAAAATTATAAGTTAAATAATGATATTATATTTTAAAATTTGAACAATGGTTAAAATAAATGGTGTGTAACTATTTGATTGCATATGAATCACTATATTGATTGCAGAAAATGTAATGAATAAACTAATGTTTGTAATTTTGAGAGTTCAGGTCCAATTAATTTGATGAAGAATATTAAATTTTACTGTAACAATTGGTTATGCGATTCTAAGAGATTTTATTACGACATCAAAACAAATTAATTTACTTAAAAAACAATCGCTTAATCTAATAAAATTGAACAAAAAATTTTACAATATGATTTTTTTTGTTTATGTAACATTCATATATCATTTTTTGTGTAAAATATATATGTAATTCTAATACTAACTATTGTATGATCCGATAAAATAATAAAATTGTTATTTAAATAGTTGTTGATTTTAGAAGTGAAGTGATAGAATAAAGTAACACGATCTTGACAAATGATATTATGTACTCAAACCCTATGTCATCTCTTATATCACTGTATCCATGCCACATAATGACATATGATAATAAACAAATTATTATTCATGCCCTCAAATACAATTATATTGAAGTGAATGTTGTATTGAGTACTTCTATCGTTTCGAAAAAAAAAAAAGAATGTTGTATTGAGAATAAATAAATATATTGTTTTTAATCCTATTACTAGTTTACTTGTCAAAAACATTCAAGTTAGGACCATTGGAAGAGAAGATAAAAAAACAAAAGATATTTAATTTAGGTAGATTCTACAACCCGTTGCGGGACGGAGTTCGTACTCGTTAGATCAACTATCTCAACAGTTACAAATTTCGACAAAATGATTTCGTAACGAGACCGTAACATTTCCCTGTAATTTATATTCGGATTACGAAAAGATTGTACCCAACGCACCAAAAATTGTTGTACCTGGTACGAAGCAAAAGGGTCAGTGAAGAAGTTGTATTCCGCATCTGGAGCGGTATTGTCACCCGTGTATACATTGCCACTAGGACATGATGACGTGGAACTTGTGGGGCAATTCAGACGCCTGGGGCCCACACCACCACCCAAGATGTATATATGCTCTATATTTTTCTTCAAATGTGGATAGGACATTAGGAAAATTGCCAAATTGGTACTTGAACCAACGCTTAATATTGAAATTGGCCCACCAGATATTTTGTCCACCATTACTTGTTGGGTTGTGGGCTGACGTAGAGGGAAATATTTCCTGCTGCCCTGTATTTTTTTTTTTTTTTTT
>CACSLK010000984.1:25850418-25862395 GCA_902706635.1 Striga hermonthica
GAGGACAGTAAGGTAAAGAAAGAAAAGCAAACGTGAAAATAAAAAGCCACAACCACAAGAAGACGACAATATAAAGAAAGCACAATTAAGTATTATAATTAAAAGAAATTCACTACATCCGACGCCATCTCATCCTTTACAAAGGGAAAATAGGATGAGATGGTAAGAGCAAAAAGAAATAAAAGTAAGAACAAAAGGAAAAAATACATAACATAATCTAAGCCCGCTGGGAGTCGGCCGACGACTTCTCGGCGGCATCTTCGCCCCCATCGCCAATTGGTTCGGGCCGATCACCTCCCTCCTCTACAATCGGCTCCGCGTTAGGCCGATCGACTTCAATCTTCTTGTTGAACGGCTCATCCTCAAAGTTCGTGCCACTCGGCTCGACCAATTCAACAGGGCCGACCAGAGGAAGTGGTGGAACCTCGAGCTGAGAAGATAGCCCGGCCGAGTGGATGGCCTTAGCCGCCAGGCCGCTCCACCAAGCATGGCCAGGAGGGAGGGCAACTTCCCGAAAACCCTCGGGATCGGGGAGAGTTAGCTTCACGGCGTCGCGATTGATCTTGCCCGAAAAATCGGGCTTGGTCACGGCCTGCTCCCATGTGTCGCAGGCAAAGTCAAAATACTCGATGGCCGTAGGAACGAGCTCGTCGAGAAAATCCGAGGAAGAGCAGAATCCCTCGACCACAGCCTTGCGGTAGTGCTCGAGAAAAACCGCTCCCGCGGCAGATTTCAAGAAAGTCCGTCGACCTTCCTCTATCCCGTTCTCCCGCTCGGCCAAGATCTCATCACTCGCCTTGGCCAAGTCGACCCTCAGCCGCTCAGCCATGCGGATAGCCACCTCCTTGTCGGAACGGAGCTTGGTGATGACGGCGTTAGCAGCCTCAAGCTCCTCCTCCTTGGCCGCAAGTTTGGCACACTTGGCCGCATAATTCTCCCTCAAGACTTTGATGTTGTTCTCAGGAGAGGTCGCCTCCTCAATCATAGTCGGGAGAATGCAGGAAAGAAGCTAACACAAAAAAGAGAAGAGAACAAACAGATAAAGCGGCAATTCGACTGGAAATAAGATAAGGAAGAAAAGCACACAAAGATTAAATTTACCCGAGGAATGAGCCGAGCCGCATAACGGGCCCGAAGGCAGGGATCTCCATCAGTCCGGACTTGGTCGTCCTCAGGAATAATGGAATGAAGATAGTTGAGGATCTGGAGGGAGTCGGGGTTGTCATAAAGCCGGGACGGTTGTTGGAGGGTTACCGACTGCACTCTCACAGGCGACGGCTGCCCCACATTCCCTCCAGTCGGGGGCGGAACCGTGTCGACCTCAGCTGTCGACCCCTTCCCCTTTTGGCGCTTCGAAGAGTCGGAGACCAGCGCCTTATCCCTCTGATCGTGAGACTTTTGTGGGAAGAAGGACCCGACGACTTGGCAGGGACAGAGGCGGAGGGAAGAACAACTTTAGCTTTCTTAGCCGCAGTCGTCTCGACCACCGCCGGTGAAGCGGCAGAACCCGAGCCACCCCCGAGCTCTTGGACAACCGATTTTTGGGCCGTTTCTCCCTTCTTCTTCTCGAAGCAAGCCAACGCTTTTACTAAAAAAAAAAACAAACAAAAACAACAAAACAATCAAGTACGAATAAGCACACCAGCCTTATCGCTTTTCAAATAAACGCAGAAACGCGAGACCAAACGACTGGTAAGTAAGAAACGACAAGCGAAAAAGCTTACAAGGGTCGACAAGACGAGGAGCATTTTTATCAACGCAAATACCGACATGATTAAGTAAAGAAGTATCTTTGGTCAGTTGACGAGCGCTCCATACATGTTGGTTTAACTCTTCTAGAATATCAGCGAACTGTGAAGAGTCGGGACGCTTACGCTGCTTGGTCTTATGTCTAATCCACTCATTCGAAAAAGGATATTGGCCAGGAGCAGGTCGAATGAAGAAGTATTTCTTTTTCCATTCAGTAATGTTGGAAGAAAGGTCGTCAAGAAACGTGACACCTACTCGACGGCCTAGACAATGGACGTCCTTGCTAAACCTATACCCGTAACAGTAAAGGAAAAACTCGGGCAAAAATTACCTAAAACTATGCGGGTAACGACTATGAAGGCTACCATTATTCGAATAGAATTAGGGGTGAACTGGTTTATTGGTATATCGAAAAGATTACTTAACGATTGCAGTTCAGGTTGAATCGGGAAACGTAGGCCCGACATTATTTGGTCCACGAAAAAAGTAAAACAACCCTTGGGAGGGTGGCGAAAGTCATCTTCGGGCTTAGGAGCGACTACGGCCCAGTCCGCGGGAAGGCCGCTGAACTCCCTGAAGCCATCGATTTCGGCTGCAGGAGCATAAAGAAAACGATAGTAAGAACTTACCATGAACACGCTATAGTTGCAGACTCGATTAAGGAAAGTCGCTATAAAGGAGCAAGGCGGGCCGCATACAGGGGTGTTCTAAAAAATCTAGCGGAAAATACCTCGAGAAGCCAAGTCGGGGTAGGAAGTTTCAAGGGTGTTGAGAACTTCGGGATCCTCACAAAGGGTGCCCGAAAGTAGCGCCTGGTTATACACAGCCCAGTCGATGCCAAAAGGTGAGGCGGGCGAAGGGACAAAATCCTCCGGCTCGACGTTCAGATGAGAATATGGCTCGGCATCGTTCAGATGAACAGAGTCCGAATCCGAGTAGTTATCGATCTCACGGGCAAGAGAACCGGAGATGGGGTCAGAAACAGGGTCGAGGTCGGAATCTAAGAAGATAAAGAATGGCAATCAAGAAAAGTTGTCAGAAATCGCGATTCGATTCAAAAGAAAAGGGGTCAACAAAATAACCAGGATGACATGGAAAGTGTCCCGACAACGGGAAGAAGGGAGAAGAAACGGGAAAAATCTTCCCCGTGACAATTCGACTCGACAAGGGAAGATCGAGACGAGAAAGGAAAAAAGCCGATCCCTCACAACAAAACGACTAACAGAGAAAAACACTTGGAGGAAATACAAAACCTACAATCTAAGATCTAAACGGAAAAATCGCCAGAAAACTCACACGCAATTCCCAGAAAATGAAAGATGTTCTTATTTCCAGACAAATTACCCAGAAAAATAAAAAAGTACTCTTATCTTGAACATATGAAAACAAGTCGAACAGGCAAAGGAAACTTACTCATACTCATGATGCTTGCCGGAAAGTCTTGAGAATTCGGAAAAGGGTGCCGGAGAATAGGAGCGCCGGAAAGCTGTGATTGCCGAAGGAAAACAGAAGATTTGAGAAGGATGAGTGCGGAAAGTAGGGACGAGAAAAGATGGGGACTACTTATAGAGAAGGCAAAGAAACCCCAGCCCTCGGATTGAAGTCATTTCCAACGGCCAAGATGAGGCACAGAATACGAAGCGGTGGAGAGAGAGTGTTATCTTTTGAATTTTGAAATTTAAAAAGATTCAGACTTATCTAATCAAATTAAAATTCGCGTAAGCGAGTCGTGGTACAAGTCGGGGTAACGAGTGGATGCAACCCGAGGAAGCAACTGGTGATGGGACACAAAAAGATCCGAGGAAAACATCCCGTCGGCAAAATCTACTCGTAAGCTCGGAGTCGCTTCGAGTAATTTTGGGGGGGACTAGATGATATAGCCATACTATCGTGCAACGGTTCAGTAACCGTGACATTGCCACAATCGGCTCATAACGGTTCATATCATCTAGGTTCGAAACTGCCAAGTCGATTACAACACCGTCGACTCCGCCAGTAGGGTCCCACGGTATTCAATCAAGAAGCCTGGTTCTCGAAGGAGTCGACGTACGCCTGTCGACTAAAATGAGTCGACTTCTGCAAGACAGCGATCAGACGTATTAGGGTCCATTAACGGTAGGACGCGATCCAGTCGACTCGACTCAATATCTCAAGTCGACTGGAGGAGTCTTGCAGTTCGTGGTTCCCGATAGCGTTGACACACCTCAGCATGTTGAAGAAGAGTTAAGGATAAGAAGGAAGTTAAGGAAGGATCTAGATGCTGACTAGGAAGTAGGCAGAATATGAACCGACCGGGGTATTCTGGACATTTCCATTAAGTCGGCCGGGGCACTTTGGGGACTTCAGGTAAATGTTGTACTCCTATACAAAGGACTGAGGTAATCCCAAAACCCTAACTCCCATTCATTCCATATCCTTTTCATTACTGCTGCTGCTCTGATAGCAACTATCATCATCTCTCTCATATACTGACTTGAGCGTCGGAGGCTCTACGCCGGAAACCCCTCCGGCGTTGAGTTCTTGCAGGTGTTCTTGCGGCTCAACAACAACGGTTCGATCGCCATCACATCAGATCTAAGCTCATCCGTACTGGTTCGTCCCAGATCCGGACGTTTTCTCATTGGACCGTTCCAGATCTGAGAGGAAACCCATCAATATATATTTTTACAGATTGATCAGTAGCAGCACTTACGTATTCAGACTATCAGTTCAGGTGGGAACTCAGATCTCAGTTATAAGATATTTCGACTCTAGTTTCTCGGGTTAATTTGCGACTCGTCAAGAAATTTGTGCACTTAATTAGTCAGTCGGTTAATCTCTTATGTTATTTAATCATGTTAAACATTTCAATGTTCAGATGCCTCCTCGTAGAGATCCAGATCACCAGGAGCTCCCACAAGCCACAATAGTCGCACATTTTCGCGACTATCAGCCATAAAAATTTTCCGGCCAAGGAGATCCTCGTATAGTAGACGAATGGGTTCAGGGTCTCGAAATGATTTTTGAGGTCATGGACTGTCCTGATCGTTACCGCGTGTTATGCGCACAAATCCAGCTGACCGGTGATGCCCGACTCTGGTGGAATGCCTATTGGAGTATGCATCCCGGTGAAAAAGAAGGTTGTACGTGGGATCGATTCAAGGAGTTGATCCGTGAGAAGTACTATCCCTTGTATTACCGAGCAGAGATGGAGCGCCAGTTCCTGGCACTCAGACAGGGTACTCGTTTTGTTGACGAGTACGAGAGAGAGTTTACCCGACTCGGAGCCTTTGTACCCGATCTTGTGAGTACGGAGGCGAAGAGAGCTCATCGTTTTACTGACGGACTTCTCCCAGCAGTCCGTCACAACATCGTAGGTCACGGCGTCCAGACCTACGCCCGTACAGTCGCCATTGCCCAAGAAGTAGATGCCAGTATCCAGAAGCTATCTCGACACCAGCCCAGTCAATTGCTCAGCCACCAGTCCAGCCCAACGTTGCCCAGCCATCAAAGAATCAGAAGAAGAGGAAGTTCAGAACGACTCTTGACGAACGGAGGACTCGCCCCAGACAGAGACCAACTTGCCCGACATGTGGAAAACGTCACCGTGGAGAATGCCTTGTGGGCCAGAACATTTGTTTCTTTTGTCGCCAGCCAGGCCATATCAGCCCCAACTGCCCAGAACGACTGCAACAACAACCGCAACAACGACAGCCACCGCAACAACCTCAACAGCAGTAGCCCAGACAACAGCCACCGCGACCCCAACAACATCCACGCGGCAGAAAGCAGGCCCGTGTTTTTGCAGTTGACCAGAGGGAGGCCGACCAACACCCAGGTACCATGTCTGGGATGATTATTCTTAATGATGTGCCTGTTTATGCCTTATTTGACACCGGAGCGACCCATTCCTTTATATCACGCCGATGTCTCGAAGCCATTGGGGTTCGTTCTATTACTGTTGTCGATCCTCTCGAGGTGAGTTTAGCCTCGGGACGAAAGATAGTGACTGACGTTAGAGCCACCGATCTCAGCCTTTCCATCGGCGGCCGTATTTTGACTACTGATGCTTATGTTATCGAGATGAGGGATTTTGACCTCATACTTGGTATGGATTGGCTAACACGTTTTCACGCAGATATCCAATGTCACGACCGGGAGATTACTCTTTATCTTCTGGGAGATGATCAGATTACTTATTACGGCTCTAGGACTCGTACTGTGCCCCATGTTATTTCTATGGCGAAAGCCAGAAAGATTCTTCGACGGGGTGATTGCCAGGGTTACTTTGTGAGCCTCGTTGGAGATGAGCCAAAGGCACGTTCACCTCATGACATTCCCATTGTTCGTGAGTTCGTGGACATGTTCCCAGACCAGCTTTCGGGTGGTTCACCTAGCCGACAGGTGGAATTTTCTATCGATCTTATCCCTGGAGCCGGACCCGTTTCTAAGGCGCCGTATAGAATGGCACCTAAAGAATTGCAAGAATTAAAGACCCAAATTCAAGAGTTGCTGAATCTCGGTTTTATTCGACCGAGCGTTTATCCTTGGGGAGCACCCGTTCTCTTTGTCAAGAAGAAGGACGGATCCATGCGTATGTGTATCGACTACCAGGATCTTAACCGATTTACGATTAAGAATAAATATCCGCTTCCCAGGATCGATGATTTATTTGATCAGTTGCGGGGTGCCTGCGTGTTTTCCAAGATTGATTTGCGTTCAGGCTACCATCAGCTGAAAATCAAGGAGTCAGACATACCTAAGACAACGTTTCGTACGAGATACGGTCACTTCGAGTTCGTGGTTATGCCGTTTGGCCTCAGTAATGCCCTGGTAGTATTCATGGACTTGATGAACCGTGTATTTCATCCTTTTCTTGATCAGTTCGTCATTGTATTCATCAACGATATTCTTATTTATTCCAAGAGCCAGAAGGAGCACGAGGAGCATCTGAGGGCCGTTCTTTCGACCCTTAGACGTGAAAAGTTATATGCGAAGTTCTCCAAGTGCGAATTTTAGCTTTAGCGAGTGGCCTTTCTTGGCCACATTATTACTCAAGCAGGTATTAAAGTTTATCCTTCCAAAATTGCCGCAGTCCAGAACTGGTCAGCACCGAAGAATCTATCCGAGGTTCGTAGTTTCCTCGGTCTTGCAGGTTATTATCGCAGATTTATCGAGGGGTTCTTGAAAATTTCCCTCCCTTTGTATCTGCTGACGAGGAAGTCTGTGAAGTTTGAATGCACTGACCGTTGTGAGTCGAGTTTTCAGGAGCTGAAAAGGAGGCTAACGACGGCACCGGTGTTGATTATTCCAGATCCTTCTCGGAGTTTCACCATTTACAGTGATGCTTCAAGGCAGGGTTTGGAATGCGTACTCATGCAGGATGGCCAGGTCGTTGCTTATGCTTCACGCCAGCTAAAGACACACGAACAGAACTATCCATGTAACACCCCACTTTGATTTTAAAGAAATTTCGGACTTTCAAAAAAATCAGAACAAATAATTTTTTGAATTCATTTTCGAAATCAAGGGCATTAACCAACACATTTTACTTAGTCCAAGTCTTATCTGGACCCAAGGGGATTCATAAACCCGATTTTCACAAGGTTTTCATTAACCTGATTCGCACCTCAACATAATATCCAATATGAACAATTGAAACCTCATAAATCAAACACCATGATTATTGAAGGTTCATAAAAGGGATTTCCAATATATTCCCGAACATCAAAACATAACATAGTTCGAAAACAGTTTTCACATGTCCAAAACATAGAAAGGTTCATAACGACCATATTATTAAAGCGGAAGCAAAACGAAACAATAAATAGACCACCACTCGTCTTTTGTCCCGTCATCCGGCCACTTCTTAACCTGCATCCATGAAGAGCAGGTGGGAATGAGCACAAATGATAAAGTAGTGCTCACTACTATGCACATAATAACATGTAAAGATGGTATGGTCGCAGCATGAATATAAATCAATCATCATCATGTCTCATCTCCTAGTCACAATAATAACTCACTCATGTGCACATCTATCATTAGCCATGGAAAGAGGATGCATAAACCCTAACGACGGGAGTGCGTGCCACTGTAACGGACACGGCCTTTCATTAGGTCTTAAGGAGACTTGCCTCGCAAGGGCAACCGTACCGTAACTCGACGGGGACAACCGTACCGACGGCCGTAACAACTCACATCGATAGGCTACATGGTTCACATTCATACATTGGTCATACCAACTAAACATTAAACAACACGTATGGCATAGACAATTTTATAAGTAAAACCCACCTGGATGATAACAAGCGAAAGCACAACAATAACGGGTAAGCGGTGAGCTCGGCTCGTCAAGTACCTACATTTATTAAAATAGTCCTATAAATGACTATTCAACCCATGACTAACTAATCATAATAATCACTTAGTCTAATTATGCTCACATAAGCATTTTATCAAGGAAATATCATTTTCTAAAGTACCACATACATTTTTCAAAATTTAACCCGGGCAGCATTTTTAAAATCAACATAACTTTCAGTACATAACTCGGATGAATATGATTCAAGTTGCACTGTAATCCTAAGATATGCATCTACAATTCTTACGAAGACATTAAAAGTAAATAAGGTCGTTTACTAGGAAATAAATCATCAAACATTCAAAACTGAGTAGCAGTCAAAAGTCGAGAACTTGTAACCGACCAGACTTCAGTATTTACTAGCTAACTAGAGATACAGACACGTTCTTAATGAAATTCAAAAACCATGTGATAGCTAACTAAAATATCTACAACTTTACGGAAGACCACATTTGCAAATAATCACATTATAGGACTCATTTCAGAATATACATTTTAAGTATATACACAGCCACTGCATCAAAAATTCTGGACATAAACCCAACTTATAAAAATTATATAAAATCAACTAAAACTCTAAATTGCATGATTTAAACTTCTTTTGAAAGCTTATAACATGTACTACAAGTTTCATGATGATTATAATTTCATATAGCCGCATTAGGATCAAAAACAGCCTAACATCTTAATCACCAAACCTGCCCGGATATATAAAAACAGCATGCATGTACAACTTCAAAAATTCATAACAAATTCAATCAATTCTAAATGACTTGATTCAAAAACTAACAGATCTCTAACTTGATTAGCTACAATCTTTTAGAAGACAATATTGACAAATAATAATATCATCGATGATTTTAAACACAAAACATACGGTTTATGAAATCTGACAGGAATAAGGTCATGCTACAAACAACACCTCAGTAAATTAACTTCAACTAATGTTACAGAGCTCATATCAACATGTATCTTACCTCATTAGAAATCTAAGAAAGATATCTACAACTTTTATGATGGTCACTTTTTCAGTTGAGCATTTTAAGACATGATAAACAGATAAAACATTAAGTGAACACAAGCTGCCGGGATTTTATAAAAACTGATTGCGCGACGATGTTTCGAAAATCATAACTTAATCGATATAAATCAGTTTCGTGAAATTCCAAAGGCTAGAGAAAGCTAATGAAACGAACTACATTTTATATGAAGGACACATTTTCAGAAAACAAATTCTTGAAGTCATAACCGAGGAACCTTACCTCCTTCAAGAAAACAAAAATGTGGAGAAATGAAAGAGGTGTTTCTCGGTTGTGATGTTTTCGGCCTTGCTTGAACTTTATGATGTCGTTGTATAGATGAATGAGAAGTGGTTGAATGAAGTTATCTTGCTGTTAGTACAAAGGGTGAAAACTTAAAACTCAAGAACAACTCTCGCAAGCACTCGGTAACCATGAACTTCACTCTCGGGATGGTGTGTGTTTGACCTCAGCTTCTCCTATTTCTTAGTATTGGGAGAGAAGTTGGGAGATTATTTTCTAAGTCTTTATGCTGATAATAAGTAGAGAAAAACGTGAAAGGAGCTGGTGTATAGCCTAATGGTGCACATGCTAATGTTCAAACTATTTGAATCATGAAGAAGACAATTGTATACACCTCATTGTCTCACATGGTGATCTTGGTGGAGAATCTCTTGTACTAACCT
The DNA here is from genome assembly GCA_902706635.1 of Striga hermonthica. Classification (NCBI taxonomy): domain Eukaryota; kingdom Viridiplantae; phylum Streptophyta; class Magnoliopsida; order Lamiales; family Orobanchaceae; genus Striga; species Striga hermonthica. Next base: position 25,860,216 of record CACSLK010000984.1, read on the forward strand.
CACATGGCCAAGTATACAAGAGTTGACAAAAGTTTAATCATGCACATGGATAAATAGACAAGGTCTTACTACATAGATCTTAAATAACTCATGCACATGCTAGACTACTTAATATATATAATGATAATTGAACTTAACTTTGCTAAAGATGCCTTATGGCTAGATTAATACGAATGAACACTTGATAATTTTCATCATACATGGCTCAGGGATTGAAGGAGGATAAAAGAGGAAAAATAATTTTACGGAACCGAAATCAGACTTAAAATACAACTATAACCAAAAATTTGAAGAATTTGACTAAAATATTTTTTTTTTCTTCTAATTCGGTTTTATGTTAAAAAAATAGCTGAAAAATATTAATTTATTAAGAGCTATCTTGGAACATGCTATGAAAATGAAAATAATAAAACTTACGGAACCAAATTCGGACTTAAAACGAATGGTTACCTTAAAACCGAAAATTTGACTAAAATTTGATTTTAACTCTCTTGATTCGGTTTTTGTTGCTAAAAATACTATTAGAAGATGAAAATATATTATTGAAGTACCAACTATTGAAGACATTACAACTGATATAAATATAATCTCATAATTTAAAATTCGATAAATAAAATAATCCAAAAAATTCTATAAATCGAACGGGTGTTACAATCTATCCCCCTTAAAAATATTTCCGTCCTCGGAAATAAGGTATAACATAACTGAAACTTCGAATTTCTTCATTCATAACATAGCACTGATAACTTGAAATACTTAATTTATATCTCTTCACGTCAATTTTGCAAACTGACAATAGCACAATCGGTAAGCATCACAATAATTCATGCGCTGCTATTATTACCGACATATCACATCTTCGATCGACCGCCATTAATGCACTCGGGTTGCGCATCTGCCACTCGGCATATTTAATACTAACTGATGAGCGAAATCTTATCCCATGCACAATTCGCTCTCTGACACACTATTTGAAATCGTATCTCATACGCGCCATTGTTCTATAAACAGACGCGGTAGATCCTTCAATCTACAGCAATGGTCCGATATAACAAATGGATCTAGCACTTCCAAATATTCGCAAATTTTATTCATTTCTTCCACTTAATATCATAAGAAAAATCTATCGATCTCGAGTGGAAAGACTGAGAGTGCTAATTCTCCATAATATTCCAAATGATATACGATGGTTGATCGAAGCAAAAGCTCGACTATCTGGCGAATTTCCCAACGCATACAAATATATGACAAGTATGGGTAGAAGTACTCTTTCAAAGAAACGAAGAGCAAAAAGAATAGGCGGCTGCTATAAATGTGCTCGATGGAACTGCGACACCCAATGCAAATCGGTGGGGTTTGTGTCCAAAAATCGAGAAGATAAAATAACTTTTATCAAGGATGGATTGAGTAAAGAATCTATGGATCTAACACTCCAGCAGATTCTTGAGACACATCCTAGTGGATATGTTCATCGAGAGCTTATGTCTTTATGGGTCTGTTTCAAAAACGAACAAAACCGCTATAGTCTCGAAAATATTGTTGATAAGGATCCTGTTTGCCACAACTATCTCTGTTAACCCTATTTATTATAAGGTATTGAATATCTTATCCCTTATTATAGATAACACTCATTTAATGCTTAACTTCTTTCTTGTCTGTTGCTTCTGTCATAGGGCAACAATATAATACTCATCTCTTCATAATCTTTCTCTTTAAATAGATCGATCATTCATTATAATATCTCTACACCAAAATGGAGCGTTCTAAATCTTCCCAAGTTACTAAGGTTCTTCAACCTATAAAAACAATATGTATTCTTGGCGGTCCTAAACTGGTAGCTTCTACCCAATATATTGATATTGTGTCCCAACTAGTAAAAGAACTGGGAAAACAAAAGATCAATATACTATATGGAGGCACTAGCCTTTCTTTCTTTGGTAGCCTTCTCTTGGCTGGAAAATGCTTTGATATTGAAGTGAAAAGTATTCTACCATTTCACCAAACTCCTTCAAAAGTTCTCAAAGATTCTACCAATCTTATGCTTTCTAACTCTATCTATGATTGCACTTTGTTTATGGTGAACCATTGTGATGCTTTCATCATACTTTCTGGTGGATATGAAACTTTAATGACCATGATTACTATTGCTTGTTGGGCAGATATGAAATTTCATAATAAGC
>CACSLK010000984.1:25897603-25926412 GCA_902706635.1 Striga hermonthica
GCTGAGGCGCTGACATGTGCTGGGGCGCTGGCTGGCAGCAGTCCACAGGGCCCGACAGACAAGCAAGGTTTCAAATAGGACCGACCGATTTCAAAATGCACTCGACCAATTTACTTAAAATTTTTACACATAAAAATAGACCCAGAAAGACATATTTTCACAAGGTTTCAGACCCAAATCTTCAGTTTAACTCAATCAACCAATTTTCACAAAAAAAATGATGAAAATCTGAACTTTCTAGTTCACCGGGCAATCTTTGGAATTTTTCAACAAAATTTGGACACAACACATAACACTCACCAAAAATCACAGCAAAGTACCAAGAATCCAATTTTTAATGATTTTTTTGAAGTTTCAGCCCAGAATTTCAAATCGACATTTGACATAGCTACAGACATTATTTCGACCTAAAATTTTTTACACCACATATAATACTATTAGAGGGTCATACAGCTCAATTTTTACAGCAATCGGACGGATACACAATTTATAATGATTTTTCAAGCTTTCAGCAGCAATACCCGATTCAAAAATGCATAAATGACAATTTACTCAACAATTTCGCCTGAGGCCTTCACCATGAGGCCAAAGACTTCAAATGTTCCAACAATCCACAGCCCTATTCACGATTTATGCACAATACACATGCTTTCACAATTAACGATCACAACATGAAATAAATCGATAAATTCTCAAGCCCTAACATGAAATTCATCTAAGGCTTAACATATATAGCACATACACATAATAAAAATAAGGAGGTTTTCAGCCTTGTACCGTTCTCGGGAAAAACAGATGAAACAAGGGCTGAACGGAGGCGAGAAGGGCTGCGCGATCGCACCGCACGGCGGCTTCGCGTGGCGTGCATGCGGGCCGACTTGTGCGTGACTGTTGGTCACTGGGAGGGCTCGCGGGCGACTGCTGGGACGCTGGACAGCGACGGAATGCGCAAACAACGAGGGGCCTGGCTTGCGATAGGGCAGCGACGGGGGCACAAGCAGCAAGGCCTGGGACCGCGAACGATGTTGCGAACACGATGGCGATGGAGGCGCTGGACGATGGAGTCGCGATGGTGACGTCCAGCGATAGGCGATCGCTCGGTGGTGCAACGGCGGCGAGGGCGGCGGCTCGCGGCGATGATGGCGGGCGAAAAAAAAAAAGAAAGGGAGAGAGAGATCGAGAGATGGTGGCTGCTGGGGGAATAATGACGAGGAGAGGGAGTAAAATCTCTCCTATTTATAAGCCCAAGCTAGGGTTTGAGGGGAAAGACTTACTATACAAGCAACTTGCCAAAAATAACACAAGGAAGGAAGAGGGAAATCGGCCGGGTCTTGGGGCGCGGGTTGGCTAATTGGCTCGACCGGAAGTTCGGTTAAAGCTGGGAAAAAAATACTACGGGCTCGGTTCGGCGAAAAATTAAATTAAAATAATATTTAATAATTATATAAAATATCCACAATTAATATTTATTATAAATACACAAAAGGCACATAAATTCATTTAGGCAATTAGACAAATAACAATTAATATTAATGGCAACAACAACAACAACAACAACAACAATAATAATAATAATAATAATAATAATAATAATAATAATAACAACAACAACAACAACAACAACAACAACAACAACAACAACAACAACAACAACAATAATAATAATAATAATAATAATAATAATCCAATTTATTCATAAACGAACACGGCGTTACACCTATCATAAGTGCTAGTGCAATTCTCCAGTCAAAGACCACCTGAATCAAGAATACACTACAGTCTTTGTCCAAGAGGGGTCTCACTGCCTGTCTAGACTGTGAACGAATAGTTTAGTCTTACAAGGAACCGATAGGTGATCTATCTATTCGAAACACTTCGAACCACACTATCTCAATGTAAGACAAGGAGTATGATTGCATAAACAAATAAACTGCAAGCATATGTACTTTGACCGAAACATGATGACCAGATCAAAATGGAATTGATAGAATCTGCAAAACCGAGCATTTACAGCATACCTCTAACAATGTTTTATTCTCCAACATGTTCTACTCTTCAATATATTCCTTTATTCTCAAATATATTCCCTTATTATCCATTATGACGGGTCTAGTATAATATCCTATATCATATAGTCCTCTCACTCTGGTCGAGTAAGCATGACTCGATCCAAGAGTAAAATTCTTTTTCAGGCTCTTTCCGTCAACCTGTCCTCGAGGTTATAAAGTGAACAAATCCTCCACCACCAAATAGTCACCAAACTTTCAAATGAGCATCAAGACCCCAAATGAACACTAAATGACCATTAAGGTCAAAAACTGAGAGAACTGCCTCTGAGGTCGAACACCGAAAGATCTACCACTAGGGTCAAAATCAAATGACCTGCTGCTGAGGTCGAGAATTGAATAACCTGCCTCTGAGATCGAACACCAAATGACCACTTAGGTAAAAAATTGAGGGACCCGCCAGTGTGGTCGAATACCGAAAGCTGAATGACCACTGAGGTTGAAAATCGAGTGACCTGCCACTGGGATCGAACACCAAAAGCCGAACAACCACTGAGGTTGAAAATCATGTGATCCGCCACTGAGGTCGAACACCAAAGACTGAACGAGTGACCCACCACTAGGGTCGAACACCAAAAACCGAATGACATGCAGCCACATTCAGGTCGCACCTTGATTCATAGAATAGATTCCTTTGCTATTCATTTTGCAGTATTGACCTTCTTTTGATATCTCTTGACCTGTTTACCTGAACCAACATATTCCTTTGATAGTTTTTTTCGTTCTCTCCCCGAAGTCTTGAATTTGAAATTTCAACTCACGTCTGCTGTTTTTCCATCACCACGTTCGAGCTCTTTTTGCTCAAAGATAAACCTTTTCTACTACGTCGTCCTATCATCGCCCCTCAGTTCAAAATTTGAAATTCAACCATGTTGTTTATCCTCTCGAGAACCGAATGTCCTGACGCCACACTGAAGTTGAAAAACCGAATTCGACAAATCCAAACCAAGCTAAAATAATCGACTTGCCAATGGGGTACTCGAATAATCTCCATAAGTTGCGCCATATGAACTCCATTGAATCTCTATCTGCCACTCCGAGGTCTCCGATAGGTTCCGTGAATTGCTCCATGTGAACCCTAATTGACCTGCCACTGAGATCGAGAAATAAATCCATACACCAAATCAAGTAAACACAATCGACCTGCACAGGCTATGCGTCCTCTATGTCTTCAACGACCTAACATTAGGATCGATCACCCAGCATCACGTCCTAAGTCGTGATGGATTTTACTCCCTTGAAAGCATGTCTACCTTCGAAGTGGTGGTAGATACATGCGACCATCCAGCCTCTCGGCCTAAATCATGATGGATTTTACTCTCTTGAACACATTCCCACCTTCGAAGAGGTGGTCGATAAATGCGACCATCCAGCCTCACGGACTTAATCATGATGAATTTTACTCAATTGAACACATGCCCACCTTTGAATAGATGGTTGATACATGTGACCATCTAGCCTCACGACCTTAATCATGATGAATTTTTTTGTCTTCGAACACATGTCCACCCTCGAAGGGGTGGTCGATTCATGCGACCACCCATCCCGGAGGCCTTAGTGGTGAATTTTTTGTCTTCGAACACATGCCCACCCTCAAAGAAGTGGTTGATACATGCGACCACCCAGCCCGGAGGCCTTAGTCATGGTGGAATTTTTGTCTTCGAACACATGTCCACCCTCAAAGGAGTGGTCGATAAATGCGACCACCCAGCCCAGAGGCCTTAGTCATGGTGGATTTTTTTGTCTTCGAACACATGCACACCCTCAAAGGAGTGGTCGGCAAATGGGACCACCTAGACCGGATGCCTTAGTCATGGTGGATTTTTTGTTTTCGAACACATGCCCACCCTCGATGGAGTGGTCGATACATGCGACCACCCAGCATGGAGGCCTTAGTCATGGTGGATTTTTCGTCTTCGAACACATGCCACCCTTGTAGGAGTGGTCGATACATGCAACCAACCAGCCCAAAGGCCTTAGTCATGGTGGATTTTTTTTGTCTTCAAACACATACCGACCTTCGAAGAGTGGTCGATACATGCGACCACCCACGCTGGAGGCCTTAGTCATGGTGGATTTTTTGTCTTCGAACACATGCCCACCCTCGAAGGAGTGGTAGATAAATGCGAACCCATCCCGGAGGCCTTAGTCATGGTGGTTTTTTTGTGTTCGAACACATGCCCACCCTTGAAGGAGTGGTCGATACATGCGACCACCCAGCCCGGAGGCCTTAGTCATGGTGGATTTTTTTGTCTTTGAACACATGCTCACCCTTAAAGGAGTGGTCGATACATGCGACCACCCAGCCCGGAGGCCTTAGTCATGGTGGATTTTTTTTATCTTCAAACACATGCCCACCCTCGAAGGAGTGGTCGATACATGCGACCACCCAACACTGAGGCCTTAGTCATGGTGGATATTTTGTCTTCAAACACATGCCCATCTTCGAAGGAGTGGTCGATACATACGACCACCCAGCCCAGAGGCCTTAATCATTGTGCATTTTTTTTTTCTTCGAACACATGCCCACCCTCGAAGGAGTGGTTGATACATGTGGCCACCCAGTCTGGAGGCCTTAGTCATGGTGTATTTTTTTGTCTTCGAATACATGTCCATCCTCGAAGGAGTGGTAGATACATGCGAACACCCAGCCCGGAGGCCTTAGTCATGGTGGATTTTTTGTCTTCGAACACATGCCCACCCTCTTAGGAGTGGTCGATACATGCAACCACCTAGCCCAGAGGCCTTAGTCATGCTGGATTTTTTGTCTTCTAACACATGCCCACCCTCAAAGGAGCGGTCGATACATGCGACCATGCAGCCGGGAGGCCTTAGTCATGGTGGATTTTTTGTCTTCGGACATATGCTCACCCTCAAAGGAGTGGTAGATATATGCCACCACCCATCCTGGAGGCCTTAGTCATGGTGGATTTTATCTTTGAACACATGCCCACCCTCAAAGTAGTGGCTGATACATGCGACCACCCAGTCCGGAGGCCTTAGTCATGGCAGATTTTTTGTCTTCAAACACATGCCAACCCTCGAAGGAGTGGTCGATACATGCGACCACCCAACCCGGAGGCCTTAGTCATGGTGGATTTTTTTATCTTCGAACACATGCCCACCCTCGAAGGAGTGGTCGATACATGCTAACACCTAGCCCGGAGGCCTTAGTCATGGTGGATGTTTTGTCTTTGAACACATGTCCACCCTCGAAGCAGTAGTCGATACATGCGACCACCCAACCCTGAGGCCTTAGTCATGGTGGATTTTTTGTCTTCGAACACATGCTCACCCTCGAAGGAGTGGTCGATACATGTGACCACCCAGCTCGGAGGCCTTAGTCATAGTGGATTTTTTTTGTGTTCGAACACATGCCCATCCTCAAAGGAGTGGTTGATACATGCGACCACCCAGCCCGGAGGCCTCAGTCATGGTGATTTTTTTGTTTTCGAATACATGCCCACCCTCAAAGGAGTGGTCGATACATGCGACCTCCCAGCCTGGAGGCCTTAGTCATGGTGGATTTTTTTTTCCTTTCGAACTGCTCGAGAACTTCGACTTGCCACTGAGGTTGACAAAAAAAAAACACACCAAACACCACGAGATGGAATAGAATCGATCATTTTTATTAGTCCCATCTTTTTTTTTCCCGAAGCGATAGAAGTATTATATTACTAGCACAAACGTGCAAAAGGGCAGCCACCGGCTGAATACAAAACAGCTAATTGCGGAATAGAAACAACCAACAGCTGAAAAAGTGGGAGGACAGCTCAGATGACCGCCTAGAACCGACCCTAACTGGGTAATAAACGAAAAACACAAAAATACTACTAACAGACAACACAAAGACCCCAACATGGTAATGCCCGAGTGTAGATCCCAACAGGATAATAAAGGCATACATGGGCTCATTGAGGCCAATGGCCCAGACCAAAAACACAGTCAAACAACACACAAAACTACTGAACTACGAACAAAACAAAAACAACACAAACTAAACGTGCCCTTCCTAAGCTGCAACACCTAACCGAACCAGTGGACACAAGTCAACCACGAATCCCGTAGCCAGTAGCACCGACCCCGAAACTGCCAAAACCACTCGGTTGCCTAACGGATTTGAATACTCAACCCCGAAATCCCAGCAGGCCGACCTGCACCACGGCCACAACACCCAATTGCTTCCGAATAGACAAACGAGTGCCACGACCCCAGCCCCGACCCCAAATTACCTGGAAGCTGCACACAAGACCACCACACCATTGCTGCAACACCCTGAATAACACCACAGGAGGAAGAATTGAAGTGTCGAGCCCCGTCGACCCGAATACCGAGACCAGGGGGATGACCTTGAGCACAAACGCTGCCCCGGTCGCACAACAAAACAAATTGCCGGGCAATCGAGCTGTTTCTTGCCCCAGAACTGCACCACGTCTCCACCACCTCATGACCGAGAAGCCCCCAATCTGAATTTAAGATGCGGCGTCAGAACGATGAGAACCGTCCACAACAGAAGAGGCCTCGATCCATAGAAAATGGAAGGTGGAGTAGAAGAAAAGGGGAAGGATCCATGCGGTTAGGGGCGGTGACCGCCGGCTAAGCACGGTGGCCGCTGAGGAAGGCAGACGATTTCATAGTTACATCGAAGAAGATAAAATAAATCAAGCATATTTTTTGACCTCCCTTTCCCGTTTGTGCATGACGTCCCGTGTTGTCATTTACTCCTCGCTGTCCACTCTCCACTGCAACCAAGCAGTGTATGTATATATTAAATCCTCCTGCTCATGTATTTTTCTCAGCAAGAATTCAACAGTTTCATTAGTCTTAATTGATCTCGATCATCCAATTTTCAATCCCGATGGTAATGATAACAAGAGACTAATAAATCAAAGCAATCACATTGGTCAACATGATTTTATACCACACCTCAATCCATATGCAAACCACTTTATCATGATATGCACTCACATAAACACCCACTCAAACGTACAGTCGATCAGAATTTCACAAAACCATGAATAAAACTAACAATTACAATAAATCATACTCTGCAGCTACAAATGACCATTATACGAATGCACCAAATGATAATTTAAATGAATTACTCCCACTACCGAGTTCGTTAGTTATGACGACTCGAAATTGGCCAGCCAAGGCCTTAGTCATGCCAGGTTTTGTTCGAGGCTCCACATACACCTCATTTTCTGCATTTTGCTAGTCACTTAGAATGATAATTCCAAACATATCCATATACACTACAATCTCAACCACATTTCGTCCAAAATATTCAAACAATGAACATTCCTCCAAAAGAGGATGCTAAGATACTCAATGAATCACTAAATCGTATTGGTCGAACTTGACCGCAAACAAGAGTGGAGATTAATTTCATACCTGAAGATCCTGAATACCATTCTCCATTATCCTACCTCTCTGAAAAAGAATGATTTCTGCCTTTGAAATCGCAACCGGTGATCGACATCATCTAGGCTCGTCCCTCAATCCCTCACTTGATCGATTCATGCTCGTTCATCTTGTCTTAAAAACTCAACAGATCATCCGCCATAGCTTGTCAAGACTTGGGTTATTTCATCGATTCCTCGACAGATATTCAAAGAGATATCATTATCCGTATTGTATTCAAGTCATCCATTTTGCAATTCTCCACGCCAAAAAAATAAGATATCAAATACAAATATCACCATCTCCTCGATTTAAAGCATGCTCAAGCAATAACATGCTTAAAAATTATGAATAATCCATTTCATCAAAATCCCACATTTTCACATGAAATGAGAGGTTCCAAATATATCAAGATATCGAATCCTATAATTTTGATCCACCTCCTCAAGCCCATCGATAAGTGCACCAAAAACACGATAAACCTAATCCTAAAATATCCTCAATTCAAAATCACGACCCGCATTTATTTTCAATCAAATATATCGACGAACAAATCAAATGTATCCACGATCAAATCAAATATATCAACAATCAAATCCAATAATCCATCGATCAAATCAAATATAATCACGAACAAATCAAATATATCCACGACCAAATCAAATATATCAACGATCAAATCCAATAATCCCTCGATCAAATCAAATATAATCACGAACAAATCAATTATATCCACGACCAAATCAAATATATCTACGATCAAATCCAATATCTCCTCGATTAATCAAATATCACCACGAACAAATCAAATATCTCCACGAATAAACCAAATATCTCCTATCAAATCAAACACTACTCCACAAATAATTCCAATAGTATTCCACAAATAAATCAAATATCACCCGAACAATCAAATAATATCTCCTCGAATTAATCAAATATCGCCACGACCAATCAAATAATTCCATGAATAAGTCAAATAATTCCAGGATCAAATCAAATAATACTCCGCAAATTAACCCAATAATATTCCACAAATAAATCAAACATCACCCCGAACAATGAAATATATCTCCTCGAATAAATCAAATACCGCCACGACCAATCAAATATTACCATGAATAAATCATATAATATCTCTACACACAAATCAAACAATATCTCCACGAGCAAATTAAATATCTCCATGATCGAATCGAATAATAGTGATATCTTATCATTGATATAATTTATACGGGAAATGAATGAGAGTTGAATAAATAGTATTATCATTTCGTATTTTTATTATATTAGTAAAAATCAGACTCAATTTTCATATTAATGTTATCTTCTTCTTATTTATGTTAATGTTTATATTATTTTAAAACACACACACACACACATATACTCTTGTTACTCGAAATTTAACAACGATGATAACTTGCAATTAACGTGTAAAACGGAAAAAATTTGTATTTTATTCATGTATTTTTTGTAATACAATAAGTCGGTTTTAGTGTAAAGAAGTCGGTTTTAGTGTAAACCGAATTGTTTTGTTCATGCGTAATCACCAGTTCGCCAGAAGATCCCCTTACAATCATAAACTCCACTATTTATAGTAGTAGGCATTTTGACTTCGCGTACGAGGTAGGTATGATCGCATTAGATGTAAAGTAGCTTTATGAAGCAGTTTGTCGGGCGATGGATGTCATGTAATGTTTATGACGTGGTGCGTTTTCCAATTTCATGAGTGTCTTGTCACCTGCTTCGAGCTTCGGTCTTCTCGGAGCTCAATTCACGGAAAGACCTCAAGAAGTCGGTTTTATTTCACTTTTTCTGAGCTACGTAAAGTTAGCATGTGCCGACTGAGATAATAATATTGAATTTTGCGCAAATCTTCTCCCTCAATTAAGCTTACCAGGTCGGTTATCAATAGGGAGTCCCCCGACATTAACGGTCATACGGGTAGTGATGGCCGCTAATGTCGCTTATAATTTGCTTATAGTACGTCCTGGAAGATTTAATTTTTGTTTTTGTTCCGACGTCCGTGGCCATTCCGATATGGGAACACTTGGTCACATCGAGTGATCTTCTTGCTATGCCAAAGCGATGTAACAGTCGCCTGTACACGTAGCGACTACGAAAAGACATGCATTCATTTAATAGGTATAACGATAGAAATGCCAATGCTACGTGTCGACTTTTAAGTGGTCCACATGTATTAATGATGGATGACGAAACGATTCATTCGAAGGGACGCGTCGTTGAACGCGCCCCTCTTTTCCTTTCAAACGGTTAGAATTCGAGAGTTATAAATACTTGTAATTTCAACTTGGGAAGCCTTAGTCCTGCAATTTATGAATTCACAAACTCTCGAATTTTCTTATCTTTTCGCTTCAATCGCCTTCTCCAACGTTAAGTGCAAGTTTGAGTGATAGTCCTTTATTTTCATCTTTAGGGTTTCAACAGTTTTGTAAGTCGACTTTAAATTTCTTTCTTTTCGTAGTTTTCATCGAGTTGTTTTTTGTCGAAAATGTCTTCGGTGAATAAAAAACAAGCGACGTCCAACAATAGTAACAGTAGGACAATTTCCATTAAAATATTTGATTCGGAGGATATTGAATTGGCGCTTGAATGCCACTGTTGGGATTCCCTCTTTGTTGTGCATCTCAGCATGAAGAAGACAATGTCGAGGGTGACCTCGAACTTGAAGGAGATTCGATGGTGTTGCCAGATTATTTGAGGCGCCCAGCACGTTGGTGGCCAGAGGTTGATGAAGATTGCTTGGGTGAACCAAACTTTCTTACTGATGTCGACTTTGTTTTACTCCCAGAGCATATTTGAGTTCCTTCGTTGGTAAAGCTATTTGCACCATATCTAGGGGAAAGAATCACTTGCCCTCTCGGGGATGCATTAGAATTTTCGCCGAATCACTCAAGTCAGGGTTAAGGTTTTTCCTTCCCAATTTGATTACTGATTATCTGCACGATTGGGGCTTAAGCCTTTGCCACATTGTGACGAATAGCTAGAAAAGGATAATCGACCTGCTTGTTGTATTGAATGAGAAGGGATGTGACTTGCTCTCGGTGACAGATATGAGGAGTTTATTTACTTTCAAGAAAAGTCCGAATAGAAAGGTATCAGACCCATTATGTTGTTTCTTCTGTGCTGGTAAACTGCAGACGGGGTTAAAGATGGGTGAGATGGTGATGGAGGTTCCTGACACATTTCATGGGTTTCAGGAAGAGTGGCTTTGGGTCGACGAAAATTAGCAGTCCGCCGTATTATTTAATGAAACTTTGATAGACGGGATGACCATCCTGACTAGTATAACTTCTTCATATTGTAAATCCTGTCTTTATATTAAGCTATTTTGATCTCATCTTGTTTTTCTTGTACTAACAGGTTGACACTTTTCCTACTTGTAGCCAAGCGAACTAGGGAATCCAAACTCGGTGTCGAGCTTGGACATTATATTCAAGAGCTGTTTAATCTCAGCAAGTCGAAGCGTAACTACAAACGCTTAGTCAAAGATTCAAAACTTGAAAAGGCGGGTTTATCTCTTGGAGTTACCGACTTGAGTTTTGATCCAGGTATAAAATTTGTGTTTCTCGGTTCGTAGTTTCTGGAGTTTATTCAATCGCAATTGTAATTGTTACTTTTTGTGCAGCTTACAATCCGTTACTCAGATATTTTGTGTTCAAATCAACTGAAGACGTCCGAGATTTTCGGAATCAACGTCCTAACTTCGATCTTCGGACCAAAGTAAAAAAAAGCAAGAATCAAAGATTGACCAAGATAAGTCGCAAGAATTTAGTGAAGTCTTTCAGGAGGAATACCGTGAGCAGTAATCCGGCAAACGTCGGAGTAGGAAAATCCTTGAGTGCGGCTATTCAAGGTGCTGAGTAAAGTCGAGCAGTGGTGAAGGCGCCGAGTTTAGTTCCTGTGATCGTGGTGGATGCTATTAATCAAGATGAACCAGAACCGGTTAAGGAGGTCGTTCAAACAGACCCATTGCATATTACTGTAGTCACTTCTGCGGGGAATGACGTCGATGAAGTTTGATACTCGTACACCAATTATCCATAGTTGCATATAAATTGATTAAAATAGATCTAAGCGAAGATTCAAACAAACGCGGAAGCAGATTCACTTGGAATTGAACCTTCAGGAGAGCGTCCCACTCTCCCTTCAAATCTCTTTCATTAATGTGAATATCACAAACACTCTACAAGGGTTTACAGTATAGAATCCCTCTACACAACTTGAACAGTGACTCACACAATTACTTATCTGACCACAACTCCCTTGTGGATTTTCTAGTTCGAATCCCTCAAATTATTTCAGAATGAACCTCCGAACACTCTGTTACAGACTCAAAAAATAATGTATATATAAAATCTCACTTCACTCGATAAACAAGGAATACACAAAACAAAAATAATAATCAGAGATGCAAAAGTCATCCTCTACAGGCGTATAGTTCTCCTTTTATCCTCGAGCATCAACTGGTAAGTCTCTCATTTTCTTTGCGTCCAAGTTATTATCACATAAGGAAATTCTCTTTTATTCAAGGTCGCAATCTTTTCTCTTGCGTTTTAAGGAAGGTGAATCCCGAGTTTATCCCAATGGACCTGCCATAATAAACACACTTATTAATAATAAAAAATAATTAATAAAAAAAAGTTATCAATCAAACTAAAAACAACTTCCTTTAAATATTTTCGCGAATATTCTGAAGTCCGTCAACGCCAGAAGGTTCATCGATTTACTGCCAATCTTTAGAACTTACAATATCCCCCTTTGGCAGATAAATCGAAAATCACTTCCTTGAACCTGCATAAGAACAACTCAAATACCTGAATAAGAGTGAAATAGTTCACAAGCTAGCAATACGAAAAATGTTCATCACAAGCAAGATGAAAACAGAACAGAAAGGAAAGAGTTCAATACGACCACACACAGATCGAATAGTTTTTAACAAAACACATATGAATGTCCAGCTGAGAGATCTATGTAGACTTTTCTTCTTCAGATTCCTCCCCTGAACCTTCTTCAGTACCATCCTTAGATTCTTCTTCAAAAGCCTCCTCCTCTTCTTTATTTTCAGCATCAGAGTCTACTTCTTCCTCATCTTCTTCGTCAGAACCTTCTTCCTCTTCCACAACCTTCTTCTTTCCCTTTTCCTTGGTAGCAACAACCTTTTCTTTGCCTTTTTCGGTCACATTAGCAACAGCCTTTGCTTTCTTTGGCTTCTCCCCTCAGTAGCAGTCTTTTGCTTCTGCTTCTCCCCCTTAGCAAGTACCATCTTCTTTTCAACAACAATGGCCTTATTATTTATCTCCCCCTTTTTTGATTTAGATACCAAAGGGGCCCGTATCTTCAAAAAAGCTAGCACCTCCTTATAGTACCTTATTAGATCAGCTGACTTCTTTTCAAGTCCAGAGAGGACCGCCACTTGTTGGTTCAAGAATCCGCGAAGTTGAAAAGGCACCTCAGAGGCCTTAACAAGGGAGGGGCGAGTAGGTGCAATTTTAACACCAGCTAGAGCAAGAGGTTTGAGAGTAGGAGATTAGTTATCACCAATATGAGTGTCCATCTTCACACCAGCCTTGAAGAGAATCGCACAAATAGTAAATGGATAGAGCAACAGTTTGTGTGGCTTAGCGATTTTTGCAAACTCCACCACAACATAAAAAATGACAGAACTAAGATCAGAAGAAGTTCCATTCAAAATATGGTAGATCACACGAGCTTGTGTAGGAGTCACAAACTATTTGTGAGTGGTAGGTGTCCAGTTCGACGCCCCTATCTTCTATAAAGCATTTGCGGGTGGAGTTAAACTCTTCACAAACAGTCCCGGAGCAAGCCATATTTGTTGAGCTGCCCACCAGTCAGGGTGTGAGCAACTTCATCAAGATCATCATTCAATGGAGCGAGTGAGGAACTTTCAGCCATTCCAAGCACAGAGTTAATCACAGATGGAGAAAACAGTATGATACTATTTCGAACAAAGACTCTTTGAAAGTTCATAGTACTGGGGCCAGACGTAGTCAAGTTCGAATAAAATTCAGCAACAAGTTGAGGGCAGTATTTACCAACAGATGTTACAGAACCTTCAAGACCCACCTTTTTGAACAGTTCGAGCAGACCAAGTTGTTCAAAGTGCTCACTAACAATCGTTCTCTCAGGATGAAATTTCATTTGAGAAAATATACTTGAAAAACGAGTTTCAGACATAGGAGTGTAATATTGACGAGAGAAAGCGTTACCAATAGCAAGAGGACTATTTGGACCGTCGCCTTCAGCATCATCGACGGTCTTCTTTTCAACAACAGGGGAACTTTCCTTGTCATCAACAATCTTGTTGTCGGAGTTTTCAGGTTCAGCATCATAATTATCAATTTCTTTCGCTGTAGAGTCATTATCAGAACCCGGAGAGGATTCTCCACTAGACTTGGAGACAACAGCAACAACAGTTGGAGGTGTAGGAACATGAGATGCTTTTTTTGCCTTTTTTGGTTTTCCTCTAGAAGGTGCTGGTACCTTATTGCGTTTCTTCGGAGATTTCGTGACAGAAAGGAGATCCTTTGCCACCTTTCTCGCTGGTTCCGCCAACATCGGGTTGAACATCTTTGGTTGTGGACTTCTTAGGGCTTGGTGAACCCTAGGTGCGACTTGTTCAGAGGGTTGAACTTTATCTGTTGCCATATCAGAAGCAGTAGGGTTTTGTGGAGTTTTAGTGCTTTGGTTTTGACGTGTTGAACACCTAGAGGGTGGAGGAAAATTTTTCTTCGGCTTCTCGGTTCCCTGTTTGGATTTAGGAATGGTTGCGAGATAGAGAGAGACTTCACACAAAAGGAAGGTTAGATAATTTTGGAGAGGAGAGAAAAGTTTGGAGATCCGATTGATATGAGAGAGAATCATAAAGGTGATATGATAGATATAGAAAACTAAAATTGCGGTTACCGAGGTATGTTACAAGACGGTTCGGCTCAAGAGATTTGAAATTCAAAACTTGTTCAACACTTAATGCAAAAATTAAACCGTTCCCTCCAAAACTGAAAAGATTACTTACCAAATTTTCTCAACACGGCTACCATATATGGGATATGAAGTTTCAGATGAAAATATGGTCAGAATAATGTACCAAAAATAAGTTAAGCACTTATTAGAAACTAAATCAATCACACGGGAAACTTGATGCACGCAATACCCAAGCAACTTCCAATCATCCAATATTGAGAGATTCACTAATCGAATAATTTACAAATCTTTCCAAGACAATTTGAAAAGAGCTCGACACTAAAAAAAAATGAAGAGAACCAGATTCTCTTTACGTACAACTCAACCCTTATTACTCCAACTTTTATATAACACGGAATTAATATAAGTTCATTCATCACGTTCTCTTAGCAAAAACGATATTTTCGTTCGCAATTCAGCCCAATACTTATGATGAACTTAAATCGTTCTATGAACTTCCACACTAATTCACTTACTAACACCATCTATACGCTAATGTCAAGTCCATTACTTGAGGTGTGAATCATCTCGCAAAAAGTTTTTATTTAGAAAATGCTGAGAAGATGTGATGATGGCCAACCTTATTTCACCAACGAACTTTCATTCATAAGAATGATTACCTGTAGCTATCGCTCCTCGATTATTACTAAGCACGTAACTCGTTTCACAGGTGATCAAGGAAAAACCTCATGTGATAGTTGCCCGATGCTTATTTTCACGAGAAAAACTCTTACAAGTATATTTAAATAGTCATTATGACGAGCTCCCCCAAAACTGACCAGTTAGAATCCATAGATCATCAATCAACAAATCCAACAATAAATGATTCAAGGAAGTTCCTAGGGATGAACCTACATACTACCCAGCTCGAAAGCGTGAGTTTTTGACCACCTGCCCATCCCAAGGGGTGTTCCAAAAAAGTGATCACCCAGCCCGAAGGCCTTATTCCTGGTGGGATTTGTCATCGCACTTGCCCACCCAATCCGAGGAATGTTTCAAATAGGAGGCCACCCAGCTCGAAAGCATGAGTTTTCAACCAACCTGCCAATCCCAAGGGGTATTCTGAGCAAGCCACTTCTAATCACATCAATTTAAACATCCTGTCATCCAAATCGTACCAACATGCCAAACGTAAGAATGTGCGGAGGGAGGAGAATGTATTGTAAGAAAATGAAATTCCATTAATATTGAGCAAACTTGCAAGTTACATCATGTTCAACTTTCCAAACTCTCCCAAGAAAAAAAAAATTCACACATAATATTTTTTCAAATTAGCAATGTTCCATGACCTAGTTAGCGATCGTCCCTCAGCGTCCTTTATAGAGTATGCTCCTCCTGCATGCACTTTCTCGACCTGGTATGGTCCTTCCCAACTAAGCTCCAGTTTTTTCACATGTTTTAGCACATCGATCCGTTTCCAAACCAAGTCGCCCACTTGGAATCTGCGAACTTTCACCTTCTTGTCATGGGCTGCTCTCATCCTTTGCTTGTATGCCTCTACCCTGATCGACGCTTTTTCCCGAAGATCTTCGATTGTGTCCAAGGCCGCCATCATTAGATCTTCTTTTTGTCCCTGGTCATATGTGTTCGATCTCTGTGGCAATAGCTCGACCTCGACCGGCAACCAAGCTTCCATCCCATAGACTAGACTGAACGGGGTTTCTTCTGTTGTCGACCTCGGGGTAGTGCGGTATGCCAAAAGTACTGAGGTTAGCTCATCGACCCACGCCCCCGAGTCCTTTTCCAGCCTTGTTTTCAACCCGTTCAGTATGATCTTGTTGGTCACCTCGACCTGTCCATTGGCTTGCGGATGGGCCACTGAGGCAAATTGTTGCTCGATCTTCATGTCCTCACACCATGCTCGAATCTGCTTGCCATTGAATTGAGTTCCATTGTCGGACACCAACACCTTAGGGACTCCGAACCTGTAGCAAATATTGTTATATACAAAGTTGATGAATTTCTCCTCCGTGATTTTGGCCAAAGGTTCGGCCTCCACCCACTTTGTGAAATAATCCACCGCCACTATCAAGAATATTCTCTACCCAGTTCCTTGCGGCATTGGCCCCACCAGGTCGATCCCTCATTGAGCAAATGGTATCGGGGCGCTCATTGTTGTCATCGCCTCCGCCGGCTGGTGAATCAATGGACCGTGCTTCTGGCATTGCAAACACCTCTTCACCATCACCTTGGCATCCTCCTTCATCGTCGGCCAAAATACCCTGCCCTCAGGATTTTCGCCACCAAAGCCCCGATTTTCTATGGTCACTGCAGCACCCTTCATGTAGTTCCCTTAGCATGTATCGGCCCTTTTCCTTAGTTACACACTACAGATGCGGTCCCGCATATGACCGCGTGTAAAGAATGCCTCCATGTCCGAAAAACCTCCTCACTATCTTCATCGCCCACTCCTTCAACTCCCTAAGGATCGGGGCCCTCCATGCTGGAACACGCCGACGAGGCGGTCCTACCCACGGATCGATATCGGATACCAAACATGTACATACATGATTTCGAATAAACCTAAGCATGCTCCTAAAGGACGAACAGAGATATACCTTTCTTCAAGGCTTCGATTCGATTTGAGCGATCTTCTAGTCTGTGTCCCGACCACGTTTGGACGTCGGATGGACGACGATCCTCCAAACGGTTGAAAGGAGCGGATTGCCTTTGTTCTTCTCTGAACCCCTCACGTTTCCTTCTTCCTTCTCCCACGTTGGTGTGGTGGCTGAAGACGTGAACTGATCTCTTAGGGTTTAAGAACGTGTGCTTATCCCTCCTTTTATAGAGTCCTTGGGCCAGACTAGGGACCTCTTAGAAGGTATAGGGTTTTGGCTCCCTACAGGCCCAAATTCTTATGTTCAGCCCAGAACACAATTAGGCCTGTAAATATTAATTCATTCCACTAGAGAATTAATATTGCACTCCCGTCCTATCCCGAAATGAATCAGGGCTTCTATTAGACTCAATATAATTTCTCGTGTTTAAGATATCACACGTCCATTAATTATTGAAGCTTCTGACTGCTTTAATTAATTAATATCTTTTATTCCTTAAGTAGTACCACTCAACCTTATTATCGTACGGAATAAATCCACCTGCAGGGTTTATACGATAATCCTTATGAGTTCCTTAAGGGGACGTCATCAACCTGGATGTCCAGGACACGGTGCCCTAATGTCAATAAATAGATATCATGCAGATAATGTTGTTACCCAAGATACAGAGCATATTGAACCAATACTTGGCTCTCACCCATGGTAAATCAAAGTAGCAAACAAATTTCCCACATATCTAAGTATCACAATTTGGGTTAAGAATTAGTAGAGTCACCGAGACCTAGGTTCTTCATGATAGTCAGAACTGAAGAACACGTCTCAACTGTGATCCATTCAATGCGACGCAGCGCACTAGTATATACCAATAGCCAAGGGAAGCTATATCCAGTTTATACTACAACCTAAACCGATAGTCATGTCCATAACTATCTCAGTTGTGAATACCATTTATATCTTATAAGGGACCGACAATGTAATCTTCTGTGTGACTACTAACACACCACATTGTCTACAATATAAGATAATTGGACATTTAGCATACAAGCAATCATAAAGAATGCAACAATGTGAAAACATTTATTTCAGTCAAATGGGAAATCGAATAAATACAATCCAAAAGCTCACATAAATGTTTGCTTTACTGTATACCCCAACACTCCAATCCTCTACCTCCTCGATCTCAACTACCTCCGCCTCGACCACACTTCGCTCCAAATGTAACAAAGTCACACTTCTACTCTTACATTCCACCAGGCTCTGGGCAATCTTCGACAACAGGTCCGCTCGACCATTCTTCCCTCGAGGAATCTGTATCAGCTCAAATGAACTCCTCTCT
Organism: Striga hermonthica; assembly: GCA_902706635.1. NCBI lineage: Eukaryota > Viridiplantae > Streptophyta > Magnoliopsida > Lamiales > Orobanchaceae > Striga > Striga hermonthica. The sequence continues at coordinate 25,915,972 of CACSLK010000984.1, forward strand.
CATTTTCTTCATCTTATGAACGTACTTCTGCATTCTATTTTTCCTGACTTCAAATCCTTCCTGAAACTGCAAACCACCAATTGAGAATCAGAATGTATTTGTACTTTTCGAGCTCCTCCGGACATAGCTAATTGTAATCCTTTGACCACCGCCTCGTACTCAGCTTCATTATTGGATAATCTGAACCCCACCTTAGCCGCAAATTTCAAGTAATCACCCCTAGGGGAAACAAGGACAATTCCCAATCTTGCTCTGCTTCTTGCAACCGATCCATCCACAAATAATTGCCAAACTCCTCCAGATTCTTTCTCCACCTTTGTACCTTCTTGAATAAAGTCTGCTAGCACATGCGCTTTAATAGCCCTTCTCGGATCATACATCAATGAATACCCACTCAGCTCGACCGCCCATTTTACCAATTGACCAGAGGCTGAGGGCCGCCCGAGCGTCTTCCCCAAAGGCATGTTTGTCCTTACCTTCACCTTGTGATTCAAGAAATAAGGCCTCAACTTTCGAGCAGTTACGATCACTGCCAAGGCGCACTTCTCGATTTCCGAATATCTCATCTCGGCTCCCTGCATCACCCGACTCAAATAATAAATGGAAAATTGCGCCACTCCTTCTTCTCGTAACAGCACCGAGCTCACAGCCCTCTCTCCAATAGAAATGTACAACACCAAATCCTCTCCTTGAACCGGCTTAGCCAACAATGGCAGGTTGGCTAACACTCCTTGTAACTCCTCGAATGAACGTAGAGCCTCATCCGTCTATTGAAACTTCGCACTCTTCTTCAGTGTTTTGAATAATGGGCCGCTCTTCTCTGCCACTTTTGAAATAAATCGACTCAGCCCTGAGATTCGACAAGCTAAGATCTGCACCTCTTTGACATCCATCGGCGGTTTCATTTCCATCACCGCTCGCACCTTCTCCTGATTCACTTCGATACCCCTCTTGGTCACCAAATACCCCAAAAATTTTCCTGACTTTACCCCGGAAGAACATTTAGCTGGGTTCAACTTAATCCCATACCTCCTCAATGTTAAGAATGTTTCCTTCAAGTCTCGCATGTGATCGATCTCCTCCTTACTCTTCACTAACATATCATCCACGTACACCTCCATATTCCTCCCTAATTGCTCTCTGAAAATCTTGTCCACCAACCTCTGATACGTGGCGCCCGCATTCTTCAAACCGAATGGCATCACCACGTAACAATAGGTCCCCCGGCTCGTCACGAAGCTTACCCTATTCTTATCCTCTCTCGCCAATGGAATTTGATGATACCCCTGGGAGGCGTCCATCAGGCTCAACAACTCGCATCCAGCCGTTGAATCGACCAGCTGGTCGATCCTAGGCACCAGGTACAAATCTTTTGGGCACGCTTTGTTCAGGTCCCAAAAATCAATGCACATTTTCCATTTCCCCTTGGCCTTTTACACCATCACCGTATTCGATAGCCATTCTGGGAATTGAATCTCCTTGATATGCCCCGCTCCCAACAACTTTTCAACCTCCTGCTCGATAATTCTATCCATCTCTGCCGCATGGTGCCACCTTTTCTGCTTCACCGGCCTCACACTGAGGTCGATGTTTAGACGGTGCTCGATCACCTTTGCACTTACCCCTATCAACTCCTCCGCCGTATAGGCAAAAATATCAGAAAACTCCCTCACCAAACTAATCAGCCTCGATCTGATTGGCTCCTGCCGTTCTTTCCCGATTCTAAACTTTCTCTCCTTGCAACCTTCTATCATTTGGATTTCCTAGACCTCTCCACCGGGCTGGATATCCACCTTCTCCTTACCCTTCTCCACTCTCTTCCTGGCCTCATTTGACCTCGACCCACCTGGTTGACTAATCTCTTCTTCTTTCGACTTAGCCTGCCTCTTCGCCAATTGCTTATTGTTACTCACTGTCATCTGGTAACAGCTCCTCGAAGTAAGTTGATCCCCTGCGATTTCGCCAACGTTTTTGCCCACCGGATACTTGATCGTCATGTGGTACGTTGACACGACTGCCTGGAATGTGTTCAAGCTCGTCCTTCCCATAATAATATTATAAGATGATTCTGGCCCCCACAACTACAAATCTCACCATCCGTACTTTCCTCATCACTCCTGATCCCAACGCAACCGGCAAACTAACCTCGCCCATCGGCATTACTTCGCCCCCATTAAAACCGTAAAGGGCTGTGGCCACCGGCTTCAACTCCATGTTCAGTTCCTTGTTAATCTGCACAAAACAATCATAAAACATCATGTCTACCGAACTCCCTATATTAATGAACACCCTCTTGACATCGAAACCCGCCACCTCCGCTGTAATCACCAAAGCATCATTATGTGGCAACACAACTCCCTTAGCATCCTCCATTTTAAAACTTATCTCTGGCATACGAGCAGTAATCTGACCTCCTCTTTCTTCCTCTTCACCGCTCGAGCACGCTCCTTCCTAGCATTGTTTGAGTCACCATCTGTCGGTCCTCCTGAAATCATATAAATCGTTCCCCTCTTCAATGGTGCCTCACCTTCTTGCCCTCCTTTATCTCCACCTCCCCGCCTCTGCTTCTTTCTTCAACCATCTCTTCCTCCTCTTGACTCATCATCCCCTTCCTCATCTTGATCACTTCTCTCCTCTGAATCCTCTCGACACCTCCTCATTCCCTTCTTCTTTGCTCTATCGTGATAAAAGAAACTCCTTCAAATGTCCTGCTCGAATCAATCGCTCAATCTCATCTTTCAAATTCCTACAATTCTCCGTGGTATGGCCATAATCCCTATGGAACCGACAACAAAGATCTGACCTGGGAAGGGTTGGACCCGTAAACCTCGTCTTCGGCCACGTTACATCCCCACTCTCCATTTTCTACTCCATCGCTTCGAGCACCTCCCCCATATCTTTCCTCAAGGGCGTGAAATTGTGATACCTCTGCCTCTCGAATAGCAGTGGTCTCCCCTGCCATTGATCGTCCCGCTTTGCTTGCGTCGAGCCTCTCCCCTCACCCTTGGGCGATACTCCCTTCGGTCCACCCTGCCTGGGTGAATCCCTTATGGTTGACCTTCTCTCGGTGGGCTCTTCCCCTTCTTCGGCTCTGGTCGAGAAACTCCCTCCAGCTTATCAAACGCCACCTCTATCTCCTACAGATTGATGTACTTCTTACACCTCTTTAATACATCCTCATACGATCAAGCAGAGGATTTTGCCAATGAAGTTCGACAGGGCCCTGCTCGAAGAATCTTTATCAATCCACCCGCCTTCACCTCATTAGATGCCGAATGCACCTTCAAACATGTTTGATTATACCGAGCCACGTATTTCCTCAATGATTCTTTCTCCCCTTGATTCACCGCCATTAGGGTTAAATATGTTTTCTCCTGAGCCACTGCGCTCGAGTACAGATTGATGAGCTTGCTGGCCAAATCCTCAAAGTCCACAATCGACCCCGGGGGCAACTGATGAAAGCAATCGAGCGCTCCTCCCTGCAAGGTCGATAAGAAAGCCCTGCAACATACAGAATCAGAATACCCATGCAACACCACCATATTTTCAAAAGTTCTCACATGCCTCGACGGGTCAGATGGCCCTTCAAACACCAAGTTGGTCTCCCAGAAATTGTTCGGCAAAGGTGCAGTCAAAATCTCCCTCGAGATGGGATGTCCTCGCGCCCTCCTATCCTGTCTCCCCTCGACCTTGTCCTGCAACTGGCCCAACTGCTCCGCCATCCTTTCCATCGCACGATCCCTTACATCTCCTCCACCTCTATAACTGGACTCATCCTCCTCCTGAGTACCGACCACCATCGTCGGCACAGCGGTAGCCTGGAATGTTTGGTGAGTAACCTGCTGCACCGCTTGCGCCGCCACGTTGTCCATCATCCTTTTCACCTCCGCCCTCTTCATCTTCACTATCTGCTAAACGGGAACCTGAAATTTCGTCTGTGGTGGTGCTCATCCTTGCACCACCGATCCTCCTGGTTGTGCTCCTACTGGATTTGGCTGAGGCGGTGGTGGCATCGTCGTTGCGGCTGCTGTGCGAGCTTCCTGGACACGACTGGAGCCTGCGTCTCCTCCGAGAACCACCACACCTTGAAGAACATGCGTGGGGGTGGCCGGCGTTTGCAAAGGGCCAGAGAAACCTGGAGGAGAGCTATGACCCAATGGCCTGGCTGTCGTCCAAGCCTCATCGAACGACGACTGTAAATTGGTTTTGGGAATTCCGTCCGCCATAGCTACCAAGATCAACAACTCTGAACACCGCTTTTTGAACGAAAGTCCCACAGACGGCGCTAATAATGCAAGTGTGAGCGTCCTGGCCGGTTTAGAATAGATCACCTCTTGTCCTTGCCGGTGGAACGCTGGAAACCTACAAACAACTCTCACACCGGGGGGTTCTCTAGTGAAGAGCCTTCGATGCTTAAATAAGTATGTGTATGTTTGAGTAGAATAATAGAAAAATCGTGTTAAGAAAGAAAGGCTCACCCCCACTTATATATGAATGAGATACCTGACCTAAAGGCTGCCTGGATTTGGTGAGCTGGCTGCCCCAGCTGCCCTTCTGCACTCTGACATACCGCGCGCATGTCAGAGGTGGTGTCAGAGGTGGTTATCGCTACCAACCAATGCATTCTCGCCACGTGTCCTCTGCACATGTGATAATTATTCCTCTGAATATTCCCCTGAAATTCTGTTAGAGGCTCTTACACGCGCCCGTGACTAGGTCGATCTCCAGAATATTGGCAATCCATAAGGTGGTCGATCCACTTAGGACGACTCGACTGCTCGACCACTCGGCTGCTCGACTGTTCAACTGGTCGATCCTTCGACTACTCGCGATATGCTATCTGTCCCAGATTCTTCCAAGTCTTATCTTCGAGGCGTTTCGACCATCATCACCTTGCTCGATTACCACTAGATTGGTTCGGCTTCCTCACGGTGTAACCCTCTCGACCGGTTCAGCAGACCGGTTTACCCTTGTGAGTATAATACCTATATCAGATTCCTACATGAGACTAATTTATATATATATATCCAAATGCAACTGACACTCATGCATAGATATTTTATAGCACACATTCCTAAGGATTTCCTTAGTGATAGAAAATGTTTCGCATCAAGTGCTTTTGTAAAAATGTCAGCAAGTTGATCGTATGTAGGTACATGATCCAACACAATAGTTCCATCTTCTACCAAATTACGAATAAAATTATATCGAATGTCAATATGTTTTGTACGTGAATGTTGGACAGGATATTAGAAATATTTATAGCACTAGTGTTGTCACAGAAAAGTTGAGCCGAATGAACGTTCATACCATACTCAGATATAATTTGCTTCATCCATACTAATTGTGAACACCAGCTTCCAGCCGCGATGTATTCGGCTTCAGCCGTAGAGAGTGAGATGCAGTTTTGCTTCTTACAGAACCAGGAGACCAATTTTGCTCCTATATAGAAACATCCTCCCGACGTGCTTTTCTTATCATCAAGATTTCCAGTCCAGTCAGCGTCGCAATAACCTGCAAGATGTAGATTCGTGTCAGCAGAATAAAATAACCCGTAAACTGTTGTACCTCTCACGTATTTGATGATAGGCTTCACTGCCTTCATGTGGGATTCTCTGCGAGCAGACTGATACCTGGCATAAAGGCCAACACTAAAGCAAGTGTCAGGTCTACTAGCAGTAAGGTATAGAAGGCTATCAATCATGTTTCTGTAAAGAGTTTGATCAACTGATGTACCTTCATCATCCTTAGATACTCTTACATGCGTACCCATGGGAGTTTGAGGGATTTTAGAATTTTCTAAACCAAACTTTTTGACAAGGTTCTTAGCATATTTACTTTTATGCAAAAAGATACCCTCTTTATTTTGTTTTACCTGGAGCCCGAGGAAGTATGAAAGTTCACCTACCAGACTCATCTCAAATTCAGAAGACATAAGTTTGATGAAATGATTGACCAGCTTCTTGGATGTTGATCCAAAGATGATGTCGTCCACATAGATTTGAACCGCCAACAGGTCTCCATCTGTCCGAAGAGCAAAGAACATCTGATCTACTCCCCCTCTTTTGAATCCTTTTTCCATAAGGTACATGGTAAGATGCTCATACCACGCACGAGGCGCTTGCTTCAGACCGTACAGGGCTTTCTTGAGTCAGTAAACGTGATTTGGATTTTTGGGTTCCTTGAACCCTTCAGGCTGTTTCACGTATGCTTCTTCATGCAAGATGCCGTTTAGAAAAGCTGGCTTCACATCCATCTGGTAGACAAGGAACTTCATTAGACAAGCAATTGACAAGAATATACGTACCAATTCAAGTCTAGCAACTAGAGTGAAGGTTTCATCGAAGTCAATTCCTTGAGTCTGGGTATAGCCCTGAGCAACCAATCTTGTTTTGTTGCGTGTAACATTTTCAAACTCATCAGTCTTGTTCTTGAAAAGCCACTTGGTTCCGATGACATGTCCAGACGAAGGTTCAGGCACAAGCTCCCAAACGTCATTTCTAGAGAACTGCTCCAGTTCTTCTTGCATTGCCAAGATCTAGCACTCATCTTTCAAGGCTTCTTTAGCATTCTTTGGTTCAATCAGAGAAGTGTAGCATGCAAAGTGAGAAACCCCCATGAGTTCTTTGACTGAATTCCTTGAGTTCCTAGTTACTCTCTCATTGATATCACCAATGTCCAATTTTGATGGATGGTATTTCTGGACCTTTAAGGAAGGATCACGCTTAGGTTTTGCTGGACTTCCGAGTGTAGCAGGTACAACATACTCAATTGGAGTTTCTTTCGACTCTTCAGCCCAACTGAGCTTCAATGAGTCTCACTGTCTACAGAGCTGTTAACATTTTGAGTACCCTGCATATTCTCAACACTTTCACAAGGATTAAAGGACACTGATGAACCAACATAGGTGGTTTTCTCATCAAAGGTCACATTCATGGACTCTATTACAGTGGAGGTACATGTTTTGTAAACACGGTATGCTCGACTGTTGTTAGAGTAACAAAGAAAAAAACCTACATCCGATTTTGCATCGAATTTTCCAAGTTGTTCACGATCATTATAGATATAACATTTACAACCAAAGATATGCAAATGACTAAGATTAGGACTTTTACCTTTCCAGAGTTCATATGATGTCAGACCAATACCTCGACGAAAGTACACTCGATTCACAAGATAGAAAGCTGTATTGATTGCCTCTGCCCACGATCTATGAGAAATTTTCTTGGAGTTTAACATGACCTTGGCCATTTCTTGAAGAGTGCAATTTTTCCTTTCCACAACTTCATTCTGCTGCGGGGTCTGAGGAGCAGAAAACTCATGAAGAATACACAGTGAGTCACAAAAGTTAGCTAACTCAAAATTTCAAATTCTCGTCCATGATCACTCTGAATGCTTATTATTGAAGAACCTTTTTCATTTTGAAGTTTTAGACAGAATGACTTAAAGGCAGAGAATGTGTCAGACTTTTCTCGCAAAAAATCAACCCATGTATATCGAGATAAATCATCTACGCACACAAAAATATATTTTTTTACCTTGATAGCTCTCAACCTGAATGTGACCCATTAGATCCATGTGAAGAAGATCTAAAATCTGCTTAGAGGTAATGTGGTTTAGTGACTTGTGAGATGCACGCGTTTGCTTACCTAAATGACATGGTTCGCACATTGGCTGTTCCTTCATAGAAATTTTTGGAACACCCCTGACCACACCTGCATTAGACAACTTGCCCAAGTGAGAGTATCCAATATGGCCTAAGCGTTGATGCCAGATTTCAGATTCACTGACTTTTGATAAAAGACATTTTTCATTAAAGTCAACAAGATAACAGTTGTCAGTTGATCGAGATCCAGTAAGCACACATGTACCTTCACTGTTTTTAACATAGCACTTATCACACGAGAAACTAACACTCAGACCTTGGTCACAAAGTTGACTCACACTTAAGAGGTTTGCCTTCAAATCATTCACAAGTAATACATCAGTCAGTCTAGGTAAACCACTCAAATTTAAGCAACCTGTTCCAATAACTTTATTACTCACACCATCACCAAAAGTGACTTCTCCATTTGAACCAGTTTGAATATTCAACAAGTATGCTGGTTCTCCAGTCATATGCCTTGAACACCCACTATCAAGATACCATTTCCCTTTAAGTGAGGTTCTGAGTGATAGTACTGAGCGAGACAAGCATGTGAAATTTTTCAACCCATACTTGTTGACATTTTGAAACATTTTTGGGAGAATTCACCCTACGAACGTTCACAGAGGTACCAGTATGACTCCAGCTAACAACCTTACCAGAGCAAAGATCATGTTGTATTTTATAACGTTTGGGTCTGATATGACCAGTTATCCCACAGTACTAATGACAAATGGGATCAAAATTATGATGACTTTTTCTAAAAGGTTCCTGCTCCGGTAAATGAACCTTCAACGAAGATTTTGGAGAGATAAGTTTACTTACAGTACTTTTCACAAACCTGCTGAACATGTTTCTGGATGGTCTTCTATGAAGGCTCGTGCCACTAACTCCTGACTTGTTTGTAAACCCAAGACCTGGATATTTTGCATTTGAAGCTTTAGCGGAGGATTTAGGAATATCCCTCTTCCCAGTGTACCCTATTCTAGTAAGATCACCATGTTGTCTTCCCATGGAAAGAAGTTCATTCAGATCGCCTTTCCCCTTGTTCAGTCTCTGAACCGCATCGGCAGTACGATTCAACTCTGCTGAGTTAGCTTTCAGTTTATTTTCCAGGCTTGTATGTTCAATCATGAGTTGATCAATTTCAGTTTTCAACTTCAAGATCTCCTTGTTGCGCTCCGCTAGGAGTTTCTGAGTAAAGAATAATTCAGTCTTCAAGCATTCAATGGTCTGAGACTTTTCCATACCATATTGCTTAGCAAGTTTACCCCTACGTTCAAGAATGGAGGTTCGGGTCTTTGCTGTATCCAGTTCACATTCTGTTGCAGCAGTGATGGAATAGGCTTGTTTATTCAGCACCCTGATTGCTCTTGACAGTCTGCACTTCATTTTGAAGCTTCTGCATGGCTTGAGAGGCTTCTGCACATTTCTCCATGGCGAGCAAGTGTACTGGATCAACACATAAGTTTTGGTCTGCATCGTCGTCAGATGCTTCAGCCTCTCTCAAACTTTCTTCAAATTTGGTTGGAGCATGAGAAGTGGTGAGACACATGAACCTCTTAACAAAGGTGTGGATTGCCATATTACTAGTTTGTGATAGAGGTTCTTTTGTGCCCTCGTCATCCGAATCTTCCCAGGTTGCCTTCAGAGACTTGTTCTTCTTCTTTAGCTTAGCACACTCATACTGAAAGTGCCCAAAGCCATGGCACTCCCTGCATTGATACTTTTCAACTCGTCGTGAGTTAGGTTTTGGGAGCGACGTACTACTCTTCATGTCTTGAAACAAATTTTTGTTGGAATTGTTGCCTTTCTTCCCAGAGAACTTATTCTTGTACAGTCTTTCACACATCTTTCCATAGTTTCTCGCAATCAATGCAAGAGCTTCTTTCAGCTTGCTACCGTCAGCCAAAGAACCTTCATCATCATCACTCTCTTCTTTTTCTTCAACTACAGCAGTTTTGAGAGCTAGACCCTTGCTTTTTACTTTGTCATAATTGTTGTTGATTTCAAACGTCCTGAGCTCTCCGAGAAGTTCATCAACATCAAGGTACGCCACTCTTTGTAAATCTCAAGGGCTGTAATTTTTTCTCTGAACCTGGGAGCAACAATTCTCATAATATTTTAAACTTGACACTTCTCAGAATTTCTTCTCCAAGAATCGCACTTTGATTCACCAGATCACAGAATCTTGCATAGTATATGTCAATTGTCTCTTCATCTCTCATTATGATTTCATCAAATTCAAGAGTCACCCGTTGAAGTCTGAACGCTTTGACAGCCGTTGAACCTTCAAATTGACGCTGTAAGACCCGCCAAGCATCCTTTGTAGTCTTGCATTGAACTATCATCTTGTGTCTTGTATGATCCACAACCATCATAATCGCATACAAGGCACGATAGTTTGCTTATTCTTGAAGCTTCTCAGCATCTGTCCAGTTGTCTTTAGGTTTAGGAACTGTAGCTATCGTAGTTCCTTTTCCTTAATCAGGTACTTGTGCCATGACTGGATGCACCCAACAATTTTCAACACTTTCCCACATATCTTTTGTAACACCCCTCCTTACTGTAAAATCAGAGTGCGCTAAAATTTCGCAAAGTCTTTTAAAACAAAACCTTTTTACTTTGCGAAAACTGATTCGGGGTGCTACCTTGAAAATCATGACTTAACTTAGAAAACCGTTATTTTAATTTTTAGAAATTCGTCCGGTTACTGAAATCATAAGTTCTCAAAAGTTCTTCAAAAGTAATAAGTTCGTCAAAACGAGTACGTCAAAAGACATCAAAACGTCACAA
>CACSLK010000984.1:25958445-25974069 GCA_902706635.1 Striga hermonthica
CACAAAAACACAAAAAATCCCACTTTAGGCAACCACTAAAAACTTTTAACATGATGCCAAATTGTATCAACTTATCAGTTACTTTTCACCAGAACGACAATATTTTTCTAATATAAAACTAAACAGATATTTCCGCATTATAATAATCAATTGTAACCTAAATAAAAACATATTAATGAGTGCACAAACTCACCTAATGGCAGCAGCTCTGCTGCCGTAGTTCCTGAAAAAGAGCCTGCTCCAACGGCCTACAAAGTGATTGCATAATTCTGGTTAATTTCAGTTGTCAACCTTTGAGTACTAAAGATTTCTCTTTGCATACAGAAACGATGTCAGCATTAATCATAACCTGCCCGTATGCTGATTACTGAAAAAATGATAAAGCTGGCCTGATGAGTTAACTGGTTTGTCCAAAAGAACAAACCATCTACGGAAAAAAAATAACAAATCCGTTTACGGAACAATATGACAGCCCCAGTCAGATAGCGTGCTTTTAAAAGTCTGGAAGTGACCAACGTATGACATATTCACCCCGTAACATTAGTTGGGAACTGAAGCAACATGTCCTTCAAGTAATCATCTGAAACTGAATCTGCATAGTAAATCTAGAAATCAATAAAAAACAAGCAACATTATCAAGCTCAACTGATATTATCACCAAAATTGTCAAACATCTAAGTTATAAACAGTGCACATGTTATTACCAACTTGGTGTAATCTACCCTTAGGTTATAACTAATGGTAGATTACCCAGAAAAAACTAAGAACATAACGATTAACTCAAAACTAACCCATAGGGTGAAATACTCAATGGATGTGATAAGGCAGAAACGTGTCCATTTAGGTTAAGATTCCATCACCTACAACATCAATTTATTCATCATATGAAGAATACAAAACCAAATCTTCCACCACAACGATTATCAAAACACGAAATTGCTCTCGAAAACACAGTCATCGAGTGTTTCAAGCACAGGAATCTAATGAGAGAAATCTCAAAATAAATGAAGCAGCGAAAAAAAAGCATGAATTCAATAGAACAATACTGCGAAGCAATTTGTCTCACCTTCCCCGTCGGATTCTTCTTGATGAACTTTGAGTGACGGCGCAGCGAATCAGTAGCGTAGGAACCAAAATTCGTCCTCGCCCTCGCCGGAGAATCACTTCGACATGCCGACAACCGAGGCGCCTGCGTGGGTCGACGACTACGTAACCGAAATCGGACAGGTTCTGAGGGAGGGGAGTGAAAAAAAGGGAGAGATTAGTGTTTTGGAGAACTGGCAGAGTGGAGAAGACGAGAGTTTTTTTATTAATCTTTGCAGAAGGGAAAATCAGTCGGTATACCCAAAACGACGTGGTTGCACATGAGATTTTTATTTTATTTTGTGATTAATTTCCATATTTCATAAAAAAAAAAAATGGAAAAAATAGTCTAAATTAATTATTTTATTTTGTATTGATGAATTAGATTTTTATTTATTATAAATTTTTTATTTGATATTTTTATTTGATAATAAAATTGATATTTTTATAAAGATAATTGAAATAATTTATATTTTAAATATGCAATGCAGATGTCAAATTGAAAATCGTTAAAATATAATTATTTTAATATATCATAAATAAAAAATAAAATACAAATAAACAAGTTATAAAGTTTTATATATAAAAAAAAATACTAATTCATGATAATTAATAACTAAATAAAAAAGGTAAAAATGGTATATGGTAACTTAAGGAGAAAAAAAAATAAATCCTTTATTTAAAGAATGTTAGAAAAATTTCGTCCAACAATAGCCAATTTTGAGTTAACCAGTGTTAACTTAGAAAAAGTGGCGTAGTTAGTTGTTAGTGAGATTTTGAGTTATAGTAAAATAATATTTAGGATAAAATAATTAAAATTGGTTTGATGTAAAAGTAGGAGAGATATGATATGAAATGATGGTTAGTTAAAATTATGTGACTTGATGAATAGTGTATTAAAGTTGATATGATGTGTAAAATGATTATTTGTTATTATTTAATGATTGGTTGTTATTATTTAATAATATTCATGATAGTGAGGTTGAGTTAAAATTGAGTTAGATTTTGAGTAGAAATAATTTGGTTTGAGTTTTTCCTTTAACAAACATAACCTAAGGGAGTATTAAATGCTGCCCGATTTTATGGTTAAAAACATAAATCTATACTTATATAATAAGACATCCTATTTACTAAAAATTGTAGCAAAAAATAGGTTAGCACTTAATGCAGCTTATAAATAGTAAGTTTCATTAATTTTATTATTATTTTCTTTAAAAATCATACAACATTAAATGCTACCTAAAATTTTGAGTTTTAGTTCATTTTGTTATTTAAAAAATATGTCTAAGATCTTCTAAGTGTGCATGTTTTTATTTTTATTTTTTCTTAGAAACAAGAAATAACATTAAAATCTCGGTCTCTATATTTAAAAAATCTCAATTCAAAATACAACAAAAATTTTAGAATCTCGGTCTTTATATTTGTGTCTTTAAAAAAACATTAAACGCTAAAAATATTTTAATAATTTATATCTATTGGAACTCATGCGGTACACATAACATATAATAATTTAAAAAACATTAAATGCTAAAAAACATTAAATGCAACTCATACGGTACACATAACATATAATAAATTACATTATATTCATTTAAAAAAGTGTCATTTTAAAACTTTTATACAAAAATTTGATTTGACTACAATGTGATACAATAAAATAATTATTTTGGCAAAATTCTATTGTATATTTAAAAATATATGTGAATAATAAGTATAATTGTAAAACTTATATTGTTTCATTAACTGAATTGAATTTATTTTTGGATAAGCTATCCATATAAAAAAAATTTAAGTAGAAGAGTAATTTATTAAATTATAAATAATTGACTATTTCATTTACGTTCAAGTTAATATTGACCCGTAAGTTATAAATAATTACTTATTTGACTTTCACATTATATTTCTCTTATATATTTTGCGCGCGCGCACACACACACACACACACTTTCTAGATTTGTTGTCGGTTATCTTTCATTCAAATTTATCAACAAATTCTCTAGAACTAGATTGAAAATTTATCAAATAATTGTCTTGAACTAAATTACAAATTTTTATATCATAATTAATGCATATTTAATAAATAAATATGTATAAATTTTATAACTAAAAGTGGGAGAATTATTATGTTTATACTACTTTTAATTATAAAAATCACACATATATTATTTATTAAATATGGATTAATTATGAAAAAAATCATAAAATTATATAAATAAACAAATAATAACATATTATTTAATATATTAATTTATTAATTATATATATTAATATATATGTAATGTATTATTTAATATTTATTTAATATATAATATATTATTTAATTTATTATTTAATTTATTTATTTATTTACATATATTATATATTGAATATACATAATATTTTATTATTTAAAATATTTATTTATTTAGTAAATATTTATTTAATATACAAATAAATCGTAATTAAAATTAATTAGCGCAAATCAGTGAAAAACAACATAAATGGTATTAAAATTTAAATAAAAAAGGTACTTAAATTAGTACAATTAAATTTTGTAAAAGTTTTATAATTAAAAGTGGTATTAAATAATGATTAAACTTAAAATAAAAGTAAGTAAATTAAAAAAAATCAAAACTTAACTTGCAGACAAAAATTCTCTCTGGTGGGAGCGGCGATACTATTCTCTCTGGTGGGAGCGATCCATTTTCTGTTACTTTCTTCATTTGTAATCCAAGTTTAAGCTTCTCCGGTTTCATCTCATTTTCCTCATTGCAACCCCATTTCATTGATACTGGTATCGTCATTCTTCTCTGCGTTCCGATTTTGGAGATTAGGGTTTGGTAACAATGGCAAGCGCTCAAGACGACGAGCTGTCTGATCAATTAGAAAGATTCTCTCTTTCCGAAAACGAAGCAAAATTCATAGACATTGCTCACACAGACATCACTCTCAGTGCTGAAGAATGTAGCAGGAGTCTTTTTGGGAAAATTATTGGAGATCGCGCTGCGAGTTGGATTGGCGTCAAGAGAACAATGTCCAATATTTGGCGGCTCAATCAATCGATGGAGATTAAAGAACTCAGCCCAAATTATTTTCAGTTTATCTTCCAATGTAAAGAAGACCTACAGAAAGTCTCAGCTGGTATTCACTGGAGCTTTGAAAACCAATATCTTGTCCTCAAGGAATGGAGAACAGGGATATCAAGTAAGCACTCTTGTTTCAATGAACTGAATATTTGGGTTCAAGTCACTAATGTACCCTTAAATTGGTTAAGCACTGAAGTGGGATTGAAAATTGGCAAAGCTTTCAAACATGTTAAGAATGTAGTTTTAGCCAATGCTGGGAATCATGGAGGGAAAATTATGAAACTGCTAGTTACCCTTAACCTAGAAGAACCATTGCCAAGGGTTGCCAGCATAAGGTTGGGAGAGCAAGCGGTCAAAGTGGGATTTAAATATGAAAAACTGTTAAACCTTTGTCATTACTGTGGCAAGATTGGACATCTCGATAGAACTTGCTCTAAGAGATTTACGGACATCAACAATAACTCTTTGAAGGAAGGTCAATATGGGGACTTTATGAAAGCTCATGACACTCAGAGATGGTTTGAACATCATAATTCAGGCTCTAGAGGCTCTCCCCAGCCAGACTCTCCTGCCCCAAGTGACCAAGGATCACCACCACGTACTCAATCCCAACAGGCCGAGACTAGCCAGCAGATCATCATAATGCCACAAAGTTCACCTTCTAAATCAGCAGAAAAAGCCCAAGACTCTTGCACATCTGCAACTCCTGCCCTCACTCACCAAAAATCCATGATAGAAGCCCCATTGCAAATAGTTGAAGCTGGGAAAGATATGGAAGTTGATGCAAGGTTGCTTCCTGAATCAGCAGAGTTCATAGTCCACAATAACTTGATCTCATCCTCAACTCAGAATCTGAAAACTTGGAGAAGAGACAGAAGCAAAGATGGAAGGTTGCTCAGAAATTCTATTGTCTTACCTATCCTCACAATTCCACCCCAGGCTACCAGTGAGAAAAGGCCTAGAGACACTGAAGAAGAACAAGCATCTCCTGAGCAAAGTTCTCTCCCTAACCATTCAGTTTCCAAAAAAAGCAAGTCAAATGAAGAGAAGGTGGAGGTTGCCAGCCTTGAGTGGCACCACCAGAAGCAATGTTAGCTGTGGTGTGGAATTGTAGAGGGCTGGGTGGGCCCTCTACAGTTTCCCAAATGCGAGAGCTGATTAAAGCTCACCACCCTCACTTTTTTTTCCTTTCTGAGACAAAAAAAACAAAATCTTATGTGAATTGTATTAGTAAGAAATTCGGATATGCTGATAGAATAGCTATTGTTGACCCCATTGGTCTCAGGGGGGGTTTAGCTTTATTTTGGGATTCTAGTGTTGTAATCTTTCAGATTCTATGTAATGATTTCTATATAGCAGTGCACTTTTCTCTTCCCTCTCAAAATCCCCAATGGGGTATTTTTGTTTACTTGAGTCCCTGCAGAACATCCAGAGCTGATCAATGGAACACACTATTACAAGAAAAATCCAATTGGGGCAATTGCTGGTTTGCCATTGGTGATTGGAATGACATTTGCTCAAACTCAGAAAAATCAGGAGGCATTCCCAGGAGTCAGAACAGTCTTCAACCCTTTCATTCTTTTATTAATCTTATGGGGATGGAAGAGATCAGACTTCAGGGTTACCCCTTTACTTGGTGCAACAACAGATCCAATTCTGAGTTAGTGGAGGAACAGATTGATAAAGCATTTGGATCCTCAGACTGGCTACTTCTCTATCCTAATTCTTCAGTTCAAAATAAACTGAGAAGTTCTTCAGATCACTCTGCTCTTGTGTTTGATATGGGTCTTCCAGGGGCAAAGAAACATGGTAGATTCCACTTTGATAAGAGGTGGATTGGGAAAGAGGGGTTTGAAGAAATTGTTAAAAAATCCTGGCAAACCTCAGTCACAGGTACTCCTTTTTTCAAACTGAAAGAGAAGATCAAATTAACCAGATTGGCTCTGCTTAAGTGGAGTTCCACCTTTCAGACTCAACATCAAGCCCTCATTGCTGAACTCACTCATAAATTGGATCAGCTGAATCATGACAAATCAGGAGTCAACTGGGAAAATTGGGAATCTACCAAAAGGGCATTAAACAAAGCTCATCTCCAAGAAGAAATCTATTGGCAGCAGAAATCTAGGCAAAGATAGCTTAAGGAAGGAGACTCCAATACAAGATTTTTTCATGCTTTTACTTTGCAGAGGAGAAGATCAAATGCAATCACCAGGCTTATAGATCCTCAGGGTAGAATTCTGACCTCTCAGAGAGCTATGGAGCTTCACATTTCAGATTTCTACAATAATCTCTTCACTTCAGATGGCAGCAGAGGAGGAGATTCAATTCTTCACCTGATACCTCAAAATGTAACAACTGAGATGAATGAAGCCCTTGTGAAACAAGTGTCTGAGGAAGAAGTTAAAACTGCTTTGTTTCTCTTACCTTCTGATAAAGCACCGGGGGAAGAAGGCATGACCTCAACCTTCTATCAGCATTTTTGGGATCTGATAAAACATGATCTTCTGAGTGCCATTCAAAGTTTCTTTCAAACAGGTACACTTCTCAAATACTGGAATCACACAGTTCTCTCTCTAATCCCAAAGTGTTTGAATCCTGAAACTATGAGTCAGTTTAGGCCAATAAGCCTTTGCACTGTGGTTTACAAAGTCATTTCCAAAGTTTTAGCTCAGAGATTGAAGGTTTGCCTCCCATATTGCATAAGTGACTTTCAATCTGCTTTTGTTGAGGGAAGACAGCTGATGGATAATGTGATTGTTTCCCAAGAGGCTTTTCACTTTTTAAACAGACACTCTTCTGGATCTAATTTTTTCATGGCCCTCAAACTGGATTTAATTAAAGCGTTTGATAGAGTTGAGTGGAGATGTGTGCATGATATTATGATACAGATGGGCTTTCACAGAGACTTTGTCAAGTGGATTATGACTTGTATCTCAACTACATCATTCTCTTTCAAAATCAATGGAACTGTAAGCAGTTATGTCACTCATTCTCGTGGAATAAGGCAAGGAGATCCACTATCTCCATATCTCTTTATAATTGTGGCTGAGCTGCTTACTGCCTTAATTCTTCACTCAGTTGCATCTGATCAGCTTAAAGGCCTAAGGCTTTCCAGGAATGGTCCATTGCTTACTCACCTTCTATTTGCTGATGACTCTATCTTCTTTTGCAAAGCAGGCTCTGATCAAGCAGGCACTCTAATGAATTTGCTTGAAAAGTATAGACTCTTCACTGGCCAAGCAGTTAATATGAACAAATCAGCAGTTTTTTTCAGCAGAAATACTCCTTTGACACTCCAGCATTCTATTTGTTCTACTCTCAATGGAATAACAGCCCATAGATCCACCAGATACTTGGGACTGCCATTGGGAATTGGAAAATCCAAAAAGGAAGTATTTGAATACCTTCTTCTTTCTGTCAAAAGCAAACTGCAAAGCTGGAAGTCCAAACTTTTAAGCCCAGCTGGGAAGGAAGTGCTCCTCAAATCAGTTGCTCAAGCTTTACCTATCTTCACTATGTCTTGTTTCAAATTGCCAGTTTCCCTTTGTGCTGAAATCTCACAACTTTGTGCCAACTTCTGGTGGCAAACAAATGCTCAAACACAGGGAATTCATTGGAAGAAATGGAATAACATGTCTCTGCCTAAAGAAAATGGAGGTTTGGGTTTTTTAGATCTGCAACTCTTCAATCAAGCACTAATTTGTAAGCAGCTCTGGAGAATAGCATCAAACCCAGAGCTTCTTGTGAGTAGATTATTGAAAGATAGATATTTCCCTCAAACAGCCATCACTCATGCTACCAAATCTCAGAAAGGATCCTGGATGTGGAACTCATGGATGCAGGTGATCCCTTTTTTTGCAAAGTGGATAAAGACTGAGATTAGAAATGGAATGTCTACTCAAATTGCAGACTTTAATTGGGTGCCAAAGCTCTCAAAACCATCCCCCACTCTTTTGTCAATTGCTAGAGGACACCTCATATGGGTCAAAGATCTGCTGAACGCAGATGGAGCTTCTTGGAATGAATGGCTTGTTAAGCAAGTCTTTGATAACAATGACAGTGCAGCAATTTTAAGCATTTCATCCCTACATCCTGACAGACCAGATAGGCTTCATTGGGGACTTGATAAAAAAGGACAGTTCACAATGTCCAGTGCCTATAAGCAATTGTCTAGCATTAAACTTGCCCAGCTAGACTTCCCTGAGAGCAGCTCCAGTTCAAAAATTTCAAAAGCAGTGCAATACAGACTTTGGAAAGTTAAAGTTGCTGGAAAACTCAAACACTTCCTCTGGAAGTGCATCACAGGTACATTACCAGTTGCTAGTTTGCTTAATAAGAGGAAGGTTAACATTGATCATATTTGTTCTGTGTGTGGAGACTTCTCTGAAAATATTGAACATGCACTACTGAATTGTACAAGAGCAAAAAGAGTCTGGGACCTTTCTCCAGTATCATGGGATGGAATTGCTGACTGCACTGATTCTTTCAAATTGTGGTGGTTCAAGATATGCTCCCTTGATCATTCTGAAGTTGCCGAAGCTAGAATTCAGCTATCCACATACATACTTTGGTGGCTTTGGAAGTCAAGGAACTTGTGGGTATTTCAAAGATCCATGATGCCAGCAGCAACTGTGGTAAAGGTGGCTCATTCAGACTGGACACACTTCACCTCAGCTTTTGGACTGTTGGCTTGATTTGTCTGTATTTTATCTTTTGCTTGTTTTTATTTTTTGGAGTTCAACTCCCTTTCTAGGCTTTTAGCAGTAGAAGGAGGTTGTTCTTTGGATTTTCTGTCTTTTTCAGTTTTTTCCTCTTGTAGAGGTTCTAGACCATCTAGGATGTGTCTCTCACTTTTTATATTTGTATTGCCATTGTACTCTGAACAATGTATTAAGACTATGTCCTCGTTGAGTTTTTATGATATTATCTCTGTCGTTTCGGGAAAAAAAAAGTAAATTAAATAAATAAATAAATAAATAATATATTATTTAGTTACCTTGTTTATTTAACTTTTATTAATATTTAACATATTAAATAAAAAAATATATCATTCATATAAATATATATATTAAATAAAAAGATGTTGAATTGTCGATAAATATAAATTTTAAGTCAATTTTTTAACATATCATCTTGTAGGTCAAGTGGGTAATGGGTCTCCTTTTTGTAAAGAGTGTAGGGTTCAATCCTTAGTGTTGCTATTTTTTTTTTTTATAATTTGCCACCTCACCAAAAAAATAAAAATAAAAAATTAAATAAAATTTACATTTAAGAGGATTTTTGCTATCTAACTGCCACCTCACCAAAGAGATAACAAATTAAATGAATTTACACGTAGGCGGGCTCCAGTCATTTAAATAAAAAAATTACAACAAATTTTTTTTTTCGAAAATAATTTTCGTCATTATATGTATTAATGTTACGAATTTTAGATATATCTAATTTATCATCACAAACAAACTATATAATGACGAATTTTTCGTAAGCGTCATATTAAATAAAATAAAAACACAACAATTTGTTTTCGTCATACTAACTTTTGTCATAATACATATTAATGTAGCGAATTTAGATGTATTATAATGCATCTTCAAAAAGCAAAGTTATATAATGACGAATTATACGTGATCGTCATTTAAAATATATAGAAAAATAACGTTTTTTTCATCACAGTGACTTTTGTCACAATATGTATTAATGTGACGAATTTAAGCACATTATAACGTATCGTCACAAAAGAAAGTTATTTAGTGACGAATTATAGGTAAGTGTCATTTTAGATACAATAAAAACACAACGATTTGATTCATCACAGTGGCTTTCGTCATAATATGTATTAATGTGACGAATTTAGATGTATTATAATTTATCGTCACAATAAATAATTATATAATGACAAATTAGTCGTAAGCGTCATTTTAAATAAAAACAACATTGACGACATTTTGTTTGTCACATTTAATTTCGTCACATTTTATATACACATGACGAATTTAGATGTATAGGTGACGAATTGAGGTGCATTGTCGTGAAAAATACCATTATGTGACGAAAAATAAATTCTAAGATGACGGATGTAGTAATTGTCGCCATATGCAATGATGTAATGACGATTTTTTAAATTCGTCACCATAAGTCAATATATAGTGACGATTTATTTTTCGTCACATGAATTTCGTCACTTTTTGGCAGATTTCTTGTAGTGGTAATTTATGATGCATATTTAGTTAATACGAAATGCATACTTGTTATATTTAAATTAAATATATAATGATGTTTATATAGTTAATTTATGATGTATATTTAGTTAATTCATGATACATATTTAGTTCTTACGAAATGCATATTTAGTTTATGAACAGTGCATACCTATTTTATTTGAGATGTCAATCATAACAATTTATTTGTGTTATTAATCAATTTAAAATTAAAATTAATTATATAATTAAAATCATTTATTATTATATTTCATTTAATTGTATAAAATGTGTATTTTATTGCATATTTTCGTTGCATATTTAGTTCATTCATGATACATATTTAGGTAGTAAAATGTGCATATTTAATACATAAACAGTACATACATAATTGATATTATTGGTGCATATTTAGTTTATAAGGATAACATATACAATTCATTTCTTATGCATATTTAGTTCATACTAAGTGCATAGTACTGTATGCATATTTACATCATACACAATGCATACAAAGGGTAAACGGTCAATGATGGAAGTCAACGCCGGAAGTCAACGGTCAACGCCGAAAGTCAACGATATTCGCCGGAAGTCAACGCCGGAAGTCAACGGTCAACGTCGGAGTCAACGGTCAACGCCGAAGTCAATGGTTAATTGTCAAAATAATATTTAAATAATTAAAATAATAAAAATAAAGAATTAAGTAATAAAAATAAAGAATTATTTTTTAATTGAAGAGTTAAATCTTGGCCACACATCATGTACCAATTTAGTGGCTAGAAATGGGTCTCACATTCACACTTTAAATATGTGGACTCATTAAATCCAATGAGTCCACTACTTAAAATGAGTCCACTCCTTAAAATGAGTCCACTCCTTAGCCACTCATTTGGTCTAGATCAAAATCAATTAAAATATACATTGATTAAATAATAAAATAATTATTAGTTGACTCTGGCGTTGATCGATGACTTCCGGCGTTGACCGTTGACCCGTTGACCGCTAGTATGCATTATGTATGAAGTAATATGCATACAGTACCATGCATTTAATATAAACTAAATAAGCATGGGGTATGAATTGCACATGCCTTCATTATAAATTAAATATGCACCAATAATATCAACTGAGTATGCACCTGTTATTAAGTAAATATGAATCTGTTATGAACTAAATATGCATCATGAATGAACTAAATATGCATCGTGAATGAACTAAATATGCAGCGAAACTATGCAATAAAATGTACATTTTATATAGGTAATTTATGATGCATATTTAGTTAATTCATTATGCATATTTAAGTAATTTATGATGCATATTTAGTTAATACGAAATATATACTTGTTATATTTAAATTAAATATATAATGATGTTTGTAGTTAATTTATGTTGCATATTTAGTTAATTCATGATACATATTTAGTTCTTACGAAATGCATATTTAGTTCATTAACAGTGCATACCTATTTTACTTGAGATCCAATCATAACAATTTATTTGTGTTATTAATCAATTTAAAATTAAAATTAATTATATAATAAAAATCATTAATTATTATATTTAATTTAATTGTATAAAATGTACATTTTATTGCATGTTTTCGTTGCATATTTAGTTCATTCCTGATGCATATTTAGTTCGTAAAATGTGCATATTTAGTACATAAACAGGGCATACATAGTTGATATTATTGGCATATTTAGCTCATAAGGATGACATATATAATTCATATCTTATGCATATTTAGTTCATATTAAGTGCATAGTATTGTATGCATATTACTTCATACATAATGCATACTAGCGGTCAACGGGTCAACGCCGGAAGTCAACGGTCAACGCCTGAGTCAACAGTCAACGCCGGAGTCAACGGTCAACGCCGAAGTCAATGGTCAATTGTCAAAATAATATTTAAATAATTAAAATAATAAAAATAAAGAATTAATTACTAAAGATAAAAAATTATTATTTAAATGAAGAGTTAAATCTTGGCCACACATCATGTACCAATCTAGTGGCTAGGAATGAGTTTCACATGCACACTTTAAATATGTGGACTCATTGGATCCAATCCCTATATATATATATATATATATATATATATATATATTCTAAACGATAGAGATTAATAATAAATGAAACATACAAATGTCCAAAGTTACAGCCTCAACTGGATAACACAACTAAAAACTGAATAAACTGGGGGGCCGATCCAGAGATCGCCTAGAACCCGAAGCAACAACGCTAGAATCAACTCGGCAACACGCAAAAACCAAGATACACACTACATACAGTGAAAAGCTCCCAAAAAGAGATTGAGAAAAAAAACGACCCCAACAGGGTAATACTCACTCATACTTGTGCCGAACAGAGACCAACGACCCAAACAGAAAACACAAGCCCTAAACACAGACATAAGCAACACAGATAAACGACAACAAAAACGAAAAAACAACAAAACCAAGCTCTTCCTCAGCTTACCAAACACCCGAACCAGCAGAGCAGCGGTCGATTCCAAGAATGATCCCAAGGCCAAGGACACACTTCCGAAACTATCGAAATTCCTATACAAAAGCCGACCCTTCTGGAACTATCGAAACGCCTTTATAGAAGCCGACCCGAACCCCGAACCAAACTCAAAAATTGATCCACCCCAAACCGAAGGAACCACGAACCGAATCCATAAATCGGCACTGCCCGAGCTCGACAAACATAACTAGCAAGCGTAGAAGCACTAGATCCACGCCGTCCCTAACACCACTAGCGAGCTGGGGAGAAGAGAGAGTTGCAGATCTTCACTCCAACCACTCCGACGACAACTCGTCGAAGCTGCCAGAGCCTCATCACCCCTGTTGAAGTACACCCCACCATTAGCTCCGCAGACCCTGGAAGCCGACAGCCAGCCCCCCGACCGTGCCATAACCGACGAAGCAGGCATTGAGGAAACCCCAACTTAAACCGGCGCAGCGTCACCGGAGGCGCACAACATCAAGGGGAGGTGCCGAGCCGTCAAGGGCGACCACTAGTCAAGCCCTAGTGCTGATGAAGAGGGCGAATCGACGACGAATTGGAGGCGAGCTCCGGTAAGAAGGGGTTTTGGGATTTTCGGCGAGAAGAAATGAGCACATATTTGAGATAGTATATTTGGATCATAAACATTTGCATTATTAAAATATAATAATTTATTAAACTTATGGTGATCTACAATTGATAAATTAATTTCTAATAAACAATTCGTATAACTCTAAATATATAATATTTCATAGAAAATGAGTGTCAAGTTATTGTTAAAGAGTTGGTATTTGGTATATTATATGAAAACATTAAATATATAAAATTTTTCAATATAATCACACTATTTCTCTATTTAAGAATTCAAAGCCTTTTTTAGCTGCACTTCTCATTAATATATAAATAACAATTTTTTTCCCTTGGCTTGTTATTATAATGTTGGTTAGAACAAGTAATCCAATCAAAATCAAGTTCAAAATAAAAATTATGATAATTTTGTTTTCCCTTTTTTACTCTTTTTCCATGAGAGGACTGCATGCTCTTTTCAGGATAGTTTATATCCAACAATCACAAGATGAATATAAGTCAACCTACTGAACTGATGGCATCCACCGGAGCAGGTTGCAGCTCTCAGCAGCCGATCAACACCACTGTTCATCATCCCGTATCTGTTGTCTATGTCCCTACAGCTGAAAAGCCTGAAAAATTCAACGGGCTTGACTTTAAGAGATGGCAACAGAAGATGCATTTTTATCAAACCACTTTGGGTTTGGTAAAATACCTGAAGGACGGTCCCCGGGTCATTGCTGAAAAAATGAGACCAATGCTGAACTATGCGCTGCGTATGATGCTTGGGGGTAAGGTGACTACCTTTGCCGGAACTATGTCCTGAATAGACTTAGTAACGAGTTGTACAATGTGTACAGTTCTGTTGGTTCTGCCAAGGAGCTTTGGGCTGCCTTGGAGAAAAAGTACAAGACTGAAGATGCCGGGGCAAAGAAATATGTCGTCGGCAAATTTCTTGACTTCAAGATGGTTAACACAAAGACTTTCGTGTCACAAGTGCAAGAATTCTAGCTGATCTTGCACGATATCCTTTCTGAAGGGATGACTTTGAGCGAGTCATTCCAAGTAGCGACTGTGATCGAGAAGCTACTGCCAGGCTGGAAGGACTCAAGAATTATCTCAAACACAAGAGAAAGGAGATGAGTCTTGAAGACTTGGTGGTTCATCTTCGTATCGAGGTAGACAACAAAAGTTATTAGGAAACGTCCCGATGATGGAAGCTCGTGCCAACTTGCTGGAGCAAGGTAACTCGAGCAAGAGAAAGTCCCTCAACAATGGGAAGCAACCCGCCAAGGTTTGGAAGTTTACCGGAACATGTTACAACTGTGGAGAACCAAACCATATGGCGAAAGACTGCAAGAGGCCAAAGAAGACTAGGCCAAAGAAAGGGCAACCTAGTGCCCTTGTTGTTGAACACGGCCCTGTGCCGGGTGAACTAACCGACTTTGATATGTCGGCGGTGGTGTTTGAAGCCAATTTGGTGGATAACTCAAGGGAGTGGTACATCGATACTGGTGCCACTCATCATGTGTGTTCCTACAAGGAGGTGTTCTCTGAATACACTCCTGCTATGGGTCAGAAACTTCACATGGGAAACCCCTCCATGTTTGATGTGGCTGGAGTGGGCACTGTGGTGCCGAAGCTCACTTCTGGAAAGGAGTTGAAGCTTAAGGATGTTCTGCATGTCCCAGACATCCGCAAGAATTTGGTCTCTGGATCTCTTCTTGTTGAGCATGGATTTAGGCTAGTGTTTGATGCTAAGAAGTTTATTCTTAGTAAGTTTGGAAAATTCCTTAGTCGTGGTTATCTTGACAAGGGTTTGTTCAAAATGAATGTAATGGCCTTGAGTCGTGTAACCGTTTCCAATGATAATGAAAAGCCTATTTCTGTTTATACCGTCGAGTGCTCTGATTTATGGCATATTAGATTGGGACATGTAAATCTAGATGCAATTAAACGGTTGATGAATTTTGAATTAATTCCTAATTCTAAAATCGAATCACATAACAAATGTGAAATTTGTATTGAAGCAAAAATGCTAAGTTGCCTTTTCACTGGATGGAAAGGAGTACTGAACCATTAGGTTTAATCCATACTGATGTATGTGATATGAAAAGTGTGCAAACAAGAACGGGTAAAAAGTATTTTATTACTTTTATCGATGATTGCACAAGATTTTGCTACTTATATTTGTTAAGA
>CACSLK010000984.1:26000577-26014066 GCA_902706635.1 Striga hermonthica
TGCTAGAGGGAATGAGCTTAAAAATCCACAATGTAAAGAATGATCATAGTGGTAACCCTACCATGCTGAGTGGAGATCCCACAAACTTGGTTCAAAGGAAAAACTAAGCTATGAAAATTCAGTGGAGCACTTGGAACATATGATTGTCCAAAGCTATTCCCTAGAGCACACCAAGTGCAAGGTTACCTGTTGATTGTGGTAAGGGTAAGTCATTTGGACTTTTAATGAATCCCTAACCTTGTAAAGGTGGAGTAAGACAGGATACTCTTGATAGGGAGGTCATCTATATAAGTGTGAAGTGTGGGCCGCTTCAAATGTAAACACTTATGAATCCATTGTGTTGTCCATGGCCAAAACGGACACAACGATAGAACGGAATGGAGTTAAAACTCTATTGTGTGAATGTCATTGTCTTGGTGTACACTATGGAGAAATAGTTCAAGGCATTATGTCCACTAGGCCGCCAGTGCACCCGATGATGTTTACTAAGAAAGGTTCAAAGCCAAAAGCTACCTTTTCTCATGCAATAGAATTTTGTGAGAATTGAGCACAATAGTACATACATTCAATTTTCACTCATGTGGGGGATTGTTAGAATTGAGTGAAATTGAACAAATAATTGGATGACATTAATGTCGTGGGTCCCACTTACAATTAGTAATCAAACTAATTTGTACAATAGTGCATAGAAAAGTCTGAAGATAGTGGCCAGTTAGTTATCATCAAATTGCAACCCATCCCTCATCTTTTGCCTTGGTTTGCATGAGGCAATAATGCAGATGGGTATTTTGCTCTCTCTATTTCACTATAAATAGGCATGCTCGGCCAGAAGGAAAAAGCACCAAATAGAGGAAAAGAAAGAGAAAGAAAGGAAAAGAGAAAGAAAAAGAAAGATAGATTTATGTCCAAATATCTGATATAAAAATATCAAAAGTGAGAAACAAGTGATATTTTTATTTGTTTTAAGATATTCCTTTTATTTTAAGTGCTCAATTCTCGACTTCGTTCTCGTTGGCCGGAGCTCGTAAATCTGGTGTGCTACAGATTTAGAGACGTTTGCCGTTGTATCTTTGGGGAAGTTACGCCTGAACCGTTAGCTGCCACACGGGGCGTATTCTTCTTGCGGAAAGAGTTTTACTCGCCTCGGCTAAAATCTTTCCGTTTTTCAATTGTAATTTATTTTTCAGTTCAATTGTAATTTTCTATTTTTAGATTATTTGTAAGAACTGAAAATACATATCAGTTCGTAGGATTCTTGTGTAATTTCACACCAAAAGGTATCCAACATCTATATATAAAAAAAATAGTTATTTTTCACTCTGCCAAATTTGAGCCAAACCTAACCGAGCTCATGACCTTCTCGTTTTTGTTTACTAGCTGAATGGGGAGTTGGGGACTTGTGCAGTCACTAACAAATTTAATTATGTCATTGCTTGGTGCAATTGATCTTAAATATCTAATTACGTAGTGTTTATGAAGACATCATTATATTTTATCCTTAGACTCGTTAACTTATTTTATTTCTCATATTTAAATATAAAAATAACTTATCAAACTTAACCGTGGGCCTGCCGTGCTTTGCACAGCGGGTTCTTCTCTAATATTATTTGTATATGATTTTAATATTATATTATCTTTATTTAATATTTTGCACTATTATTTTAATTTATATGTATAAAAATATATATAAACAATAATAATTTTTATATAGTTTTACTTAATGACAAATTTTGCCCATGTAGTAAATTGACATTTAATCAAACTTTTTGAAATTTCAATATGGACCCTAAGAAATATCTAATTCTCAAAAATTAGACATCAACCCAAAATCAATCTCGTCAACCTCGTCGGCGAATCTCCAGTCGTCGGGTCGTCCACACCCCACGAAGAGGACATTCCTCGGCTCGCGACGTCGAATCCAAGTCTAATATTCCAACCGAATTTCTGAAAACGCCGTGCAATTAGCAACGAAAAAACAGAAAATTGTGTCGTCGCACGCTCGATTTTAAAGGGATCCGGTCGAGCTCTCCGCCTGTCTTCACAATCAAGATCGGAGCTATTGAAATTATTCTGCCAGAAGGCCAAGAATTGGAGCCGATATTTTGCTCCGGCGAATCCGTGTGCTTCATTTCCCGGCTAATTTTTGGCGGATCTCGAGGAAATCGACGTCCCCCGTGCAGAGGATCACAGAGGGACCAAACAATCGTGCGCTCTAAGGTAGAGGAATGCGCTGGCGGCGGCGGGTGGCGGGGACTGGCGTGTGTATGAGGAAAATGTGTGTGTGTTGTGCTTCTGTGTGCGAGAGGACGAGGTGGGGTGGGATATGGGTTGGCTGGTAGGTGGGGTGAAGCGTACGGGGTGGGGTAGGGTTAGCTGGTAGGTGTTGGTTAGTTGACTAGTGGGTTAATGTGTTGTGGGTCCTACTTCTTAGTCTTGTGTGTAAATTTACCATAATAACCTTAATGAAGGTACAATTTTGTCTTTTATTTCAGCCGTTGGGTCATCCGATCTAATGGTTAATATGTATTCTTATTTCTTTCATTGAGCATTATTCTCACTAGAGCTAGCGTGACCATATATATATATACACACACACATAATATTATTTACTAAAAATAGTAGCAAAATAAATCTGCGAGCATTTAATGCATAGCATATTTAGAAATTTTTTATATATATGCATTAATTTCTTTTATATATACATTTCCGATCATATATGATAAAAAAAGATTCTTTCCTTGAACAATTTTATTAGCATCTGCAATAATTTTATCGATATTCATTATAATAAACTATAGTTTGATTTTTCGTGATTCATGTTGATAATATATTGGTCAACATAAATCGTAACTATATTATTATTATTATTTTTTTGCACAATTGTTGACTTTTATCCTAAAATATTTGTAAACAATCATAACATGTTAATTAATTGTCTCCTTCTAACTAATTAGGAGAAATCCTGTAGGTGAATTAATATTTTTCGATAATATTTTTTTAACATTTATTTAAGTATAGAAAAAAAATATCCTTTTTTTAAATTAAAATTATGTACCATTAAGAGATAACGATCACATTATTAAACAATTTACTGATGGCTAGATAATAAAAATAAAATATATCAGCTATTCTTTATAACTTCAACATGTGATTTATTTGTATATTATTGTCAACCATGATAGTTTTATCATTTGCTTATTTTTATTTGTTTTCATAATGAATATAATGAAAAATATTTATTTATATTTCATAGTATGTTAAATAAGCTAATAAAGCCTTATGATGCAAATTAGAAAAATCACTTGATTATGTAAGAGTTTATTATTTGACAATTTGCTAAATCATTTTTTTAATAATTATGAGAAAATTAAATTCTAAAAAGCATGTGTGTTTATTTTGTAAACATTTATCCACAAAATTTTATTTCAAATTTCTTTACATAAACTATGAATAAGAAGACTACTTCTATAACCTTTATAAATAATTAATGACACTATATGACAACAAATATTATAATAAACATTATATAGTGAACAAGAATAAGTATGATTTTTTTTATATTTTTTCTTATATTGATGAATAAATATATAATGTAAAACCAAATTTATATTCGTATAACGTGTTAACTAAATAATATATTAAGTAACATGTCAACGTTATGGATAAAATAAACATCACAGATTGAAAGAACTGGAAAATTGATGATCCAACCTATTGTGTTTTGCCTAAACGTACAAGCCTTATAGAAATGACTCAATTAATGTATGTGTCTCTTGCATCACACCGTTTATGCACTAGTATAAATAAGAAAAATAACCATTTACTGAAAACAACAACTCTTTGAGAATATTAATTGCATTCCTTTTTCGGAATGTTTTATTCAAATTTGCTTCTTTATTTTTTATTTTATAAATCTGTCAGCATTAGATTTCGTGGGTTTTTTAAAAATCAAATTTCAAAATCAGCCATTCAAATTTCTATGACCCAAAAATCTGCGAGCATCTAATGATTCTATAAATGAGGATTTTTTTAAATTTTCGGGCACTATAGTATAAATTGAAGTGTATTATAACTTAATGTATTATATTATTCCCCAATTAAAAACAATTAATGTTAACATAATTTAGAAAATTTCAATTTCCATATCATACAATACTATTTTATTTTTTTTTATCTTGTAAAAATTCTTTTTTCAAATAATACAATCCAATTTTTTCATCTTACAGGACATTGGGTTGCATTTGGTAACTCTCCCCGTGCATTCGGTAACAGAATTTGGTAAATCTAGGGATGGCAATAAAACCCGTAGGGTCGGGTTACCCATGGGTTACCCGCATTTTCGGGTCGGGTAAACCCGAGACGATCGGGTTTTAGGTCGGGTACGGGTATAGTAGAAAAATCCGCTACCCGACCCGATTACCCTACCCGTTTATCCGCAATCATTGAATATTATATATACACATATATATGTATTTATAAATTATTATAAATATAAAAGTAGTCATGTGTTATTAGTATAAAAATTAGATTATTTATTATAAGTTTGATTAATGGTTAATTTTTTTTTATGATTTTATAATCAATTTTTGTTAATTGTATGATAAAAAATTTAAATACTTAATTTTTAAATATAATATTATTAAATTGACTATACAAGATAAATAATTATATCTCATTATTTATTTTATTTTATTTTTTTTTTCCAAAGACATAAAATTCTCATTAAAAACGCCAAATGGCAAAGTACACGAGCAAAGCCCGAATCCTGGGTAACTGGGAGGTTACAATAACACCAATGCAACCTACACGAAATAAAGCTCGCAACACGAGAATACCAACAAACACAAAACACAACCGAACCAACTATAAGACAACTACTAAAAAAGAGGACCCTCCCAATAGGAGAATACTCGAGTGCGCTCCCAACAGGAGAATAAAGGTGCACTCGAGCCTACAGGGACAAACCAAACACACCAAAACACACAACAACAACAGAAAAATCACAAACTAACACAAACAACCAACGAGAAAAACAGATAAACGACAAAATGTGCAAAAATAAATAAACAAGAGCCCTTCCCCAGCGACTTGAACAGATCTCAACCAACAGATACCGACCGACACACCGAGAACCTCGAGCCCGAGAACCACTACCGAAACTGCACGAGCGCCTATACAGCAAGTGAACTCAACCCCGAGACAATCCCGAAATCGGCCCGTCCCCAACCGGAGAGAACCCACAGCCGACTCCCAACACCAGAGCTGTCCGAGTTCATCTAACACCACTAGCTGAACTCGCCAGCCCCAGCACCCCTCCGACCCCAGCACCAGAGGACCAAAAGGGAGGAGACTGCGGAATCCCTCAGCTCCGACCGCCACAACGGAAAACCATCGAGACCATCGAAACCTA
Organism: Striga hermonthica; assembly: GCA_902706635.1. Lineage (NCBI taxonomy): Eukaryota > Viridiplantae > Streptophyta > Magnoliopsida > Lamiales > Orobanchaceae > Striga > Striga hermonthica. The sequence continues at coordinate 26,005,988 of CACSLK010000984.1, forward strand.
ATGCCCCCCACCGGCACACACCCCGACCAAACACGACCCCAACAACACCACTGTGACGCCCTCACCAACAGCACCCACGAACCAGAACGACGACCCGATCTCGGAAACCCCTCCTGGAAAAGAGAAGGACGGCTAGCGACTACCATCTCCGAAACTGCCAAAAGGAGCCAAAACCGAGGCAATCGACATAAGGGAGGGCAAATCGGTCGAGGACGACTAAAGGCCGGAGCCCCGCCGTCGCCGGGGAAGGCCAAGCAGAGGCGAAAGAAAAGGAGCTGCGCCGACGGGTTTTGGGAATTAGGGTAGAAAGGGGGACCTTTGACAATCTGATGTGTTCGAGAAATTCTATTGAAATTATTTCATTATTTATTTCAAAAATAATATAATAGTTTTTTGTAGTTTTTTATTGTGGAACTTAGTTAATAAATTGTTTGTTACATTATAATTTAATTGTGAAATTATTTTCCTTTATTTTTAATATGAAACGAGATGGATCTAGTAAAGCCCAAATTTAAAAACTCGGGTTACCCATTTACCCGAAGAAAACCAACTAACCCGTCGGGTAAAATCCAACCCGAACCCGAAGATCACCAACCGGGTAACGGCTTGGGTTTGGGTACGGTAAATTACATGTGGGTCGGGTTTGGGTTTGTCAAAACCCGTACCCGACCCGACCCATTTACATCCCTAGGTAAATCTAAGCATGTATTTTGTCAAAATATCTTTTAAATTGCAAGATACAATTACCATTATTGATATGTATTTAAGATAAATAGCAATTTTTTTTTTTATTAGGAGACATGCATTGTGAATAAATTTTTTAACCGGATGATAAGATAAACATTTTATGGAATTAAAATCAAATCAATAATAAAACATGATTCATCTTTAAAACCAGTTGATAAAGTATGGATGCCGGAAGAAATAACAGCTCGAGGTGCTTGGCGGGAATGGCAGGAATTTGTGGCAGTGATGACTTAGGTAGTCTAGTTAGGTGTTTTTCTCGGTTATTGTATTGAATTGTAATTGTTTATTTTCTCCTTTTTTTTTTCTTTTGGTTTTCTGTAGTTAGGTCCCTCTCTTGTCCCTTAGTACTCGGATGAGGTCTCGTGGTTGCATCCCCGCCTTAGCCGTACTGTTTATGTTGCGTTTCTTGACCACTTTTAGAGTGTGTCTCCCATGACAATCTTTGTACTTTGCTCTGTCGATGTTCAGATATTTGTTCGGTTCTTTGAGTAGTTATATAGAATTTATTGTTTGGAAAAAAAAAGTTGTATCGAGTAAATAAAAAATTGCAGTCGAAATTGGATAAAATCTCAATTGTACATGTACATTTCAAATTTATGAGATAAACTTTCATTTTGTATTAATTTTTGAAATCCAAATAAAAGGCACAATACAAATTAATGAATTTGTTGGGTATTTAGAAAAACATGTGAAATTCGAACAGAAAACATAAGATCCACGGTTTTTATGTGATTTCTAAAAATAGGTATCATCGATTAAAAACAAAAACATAGATTCATAAGGTTAATTTGTGAATCGTTCTTCAGGATCAAATGAATCAAAGGTGAGGAAAAATTAAGAAATGTGTAGATGGATCTTATGAAAACCCTAAAAAGTCGAGAAATTTTACCTTTTATAGGTGAAATAGATTGTTCAGGACCTTTGATTAGCTTGACCGATTTAGACCGTACGATCATCGATTCCGTGCACGTGGGTCGTGTTAGTGTATATATTGAAACCTTGACTTTTTTGTGTTATTTGTACTATTTTTTGTTGAATGAGAATTGTGTTTAATATAAAATATTTTAGATGCTTCTTACATATATATGTTACTCCACATCTTTAATTTATATTTAGTAGTTAATATTATTTACTCTTCTCTTTAATTTATAATTATTATTTAATAATGTTTACCTCTCCATCGCACGAGCTACACACTAGTTAATTTCTTATATATTAATTTTTTAGTTAAGTTTATTAATGGAGTTTAACTTAATTTCATTTACTCATTTCAAGTAACTATATTCACTTTGATTTTTAATGATTTTATCAAAATCATGTGTCAAAATAAATCACGATATCATTATAAAATTTTGTATATAGATTAATTATGCCCATGCGATACCTGATGTAGTACAATTTTTTTTTTTTTTCATAAATTAGTAAAACCGATAGGGCAAAGTATGTACTCAAATAACTTCACTAATAGTAATTTTATTAAATTACGACCACGAACCTCACCATTCTCATGTTACAAGTGGTCCTCGAGCATAAGGCGATTGGTAAAGAGATCTCCCCCATTGGCATCACCTCACTCCCGTTAAAACCATACAGCGATGTAATAACCTCCTTCAGTTCCACGTTCAAATCCCAATTGATCTGCTTAAAACAATCATAAAACATCATATCTACCGAGCTACCTGTGTCGGTGAACACCCTCTTAACATCAAATCCTGAAACATCCGCCATAATGACTATGGCGTCGTTGTGCCGCCAAAATGACTACGGCGTCGTTGTGCAACACCAAAACTCCTCCAGCGTCTTCAGATCAAAAGCAGATTACTCACATTTGAGTTGTGATCCCCACCTCCTCTCTTTTTCTCTTCACAGCTCGAACATTCTCTCTCCAAGCATTATTGGAGTTGCCATCAGTAAGTCCTCCTGAAATCAAATAGATGGTACCTCTCTTGACCGGCACCACATCATCTTGGCCTCCTCAACCTTCATCACCAAGCCTTCATTTATTTCTTAAACAAACTCCTTGAGATGCCCCGATCGAATCAGACTCTTAATTTCGTCCTTGAGGTTCTTGCAGTTCTCCGTCGTGTAGCTGTAATCTCTATAGAACCTGTAGTAACTTTTTTACTTTCGCTGAGTTGGCCCTCCAATCCTTGAATTAGGCCACATGACATCCTGACCATCTAATTCATTCTCGATCGCGACCAAGACCTCTCCCATCTTGGCATTCAACAGCGTGAAGTTACGGAACCTCTGACCACCTTGGATGGGTTGGTCCTTCCACATGTCTTCTCGGCCCCTCTCCTGCTCACGTCACTTGTCTCTCCCGAGCGATCTCACCCCCTCCTTATTCGGCTCTAGACGAGTCAACTGCTCTAGTTTAGCGAACTCTTCCTCCGTCTTCTCCAAGTTGACATACTTCTTACGCCTCTTAAGAACCTCATCATACGTTCGAGCTGGTGTCTTGGCCAAAGAGCTTCTACATGGGCTAGCTCGAAGTTTTTTAATCAGTTTGCCGACTTTAACCTCATCAGAAGCTGAAGGGATCTCCACACACGCCTGGTTGTAACGTGCCACATACTTCCTCAAAGGCTTCCCCTCTTCCTATCTCATCGTCGTCATCTTCTGATACATTTTCTTTTGAGCTACCGCACTAGCATATTAGCTCAACAACATCTCACAAAAATACTTGAAATCCTTTACCGACTGTTGTAGCACAAATTTTTATTTTTACCGAATACCGAACCGAAAGATTTGTTCCCCAGGTCGATCTTACGAGGAAGGCGGTTCGGAATTCAGCTTTGGTATCGATCACACATAAAAAGAAAATAAATCCTAAACACACTAATCAAATAGAGAGGTTGAATATTTACCAACTAAGTAATAATATAGAAACAATAATCTACCTAATATATAAACGAAACAAAGTTGGAGAAAGTAGGGAATCGGGGATAATTAAGCACAACTGGAAATTGATCGTTCGGTTCAGAATTGACACTCTCGCCTAAACATCTAACGGTTCGCTCCCAATAACTCTTCATAACAAAGGATTGAACATAGACGGACAAGTTCGAGCACACAATACCGGCCAATTATCCAATCCCCATAACTTTTCGTAACAATGGGAAAAGACACCGACAAGCATGTATTTCAATCCAAACCCATAGATTATTCAGTTACGAAACTATCTATCTCATGCGAGCCTAGGTCTACGGTTTCACCCCTTTCGGTTCTAAAAGCCGATAATTCAATTAGATGGTATTTAATCAACTAATCATATCAATTTAACAAAACCAAACTCGACAACTCAATATCCAATCGTTACGAATTGCAAGATCGAAGTGTCACCCTTCGATTGCATCAAACTATCAAGCACAATTTCATCAATTCCAAATTAAATCAACTTATATAATTAAGAACGAATCAAGCCCGAAAAGTACAATCCAAACAAGAACAATCATCCCCTATCCCTAGCAATTGGAATTAGCTAAGCATCTTGAATTCAACACAATAAATCAATTCTCCCAATTCAACCATTATTTATGAATTAAACAAGATAGAAAAGAAACTTAAGATTAATCTTAAATCCACGTGTTGAATACGAAATACAAGCTTAATCCCAAAAGCAAGAACGAATTCTAGATAGAAAAATGGAGAAGAAAGATTAAGAGAGGAAGAAACGAAAAGAAGAAGAAGAAAGAGAGGAGAAAGAGTTTTCTGTATTTTCGACGGGCTAGGGTTCATCTCCCAAAAGGGGAGAGAATGATTTAATCGAGGCCCCGTACACGTATTTATAGTCCCGCATGAGTCACGACGTGAAGGAAGGTGGTGCGGCGTGAAGGGAGCCTGTGTCGTGCCATGAAGGCTTTGCCGCAGCGTGAACGAGCCCCTTGCTGCGGCGCGGAGGTATACAGCGGCTTGAAGGAGTCCTATGGAGCGGCGCAGAGGATATCCCACGACGTGAAGGGGAACTGGGGGTCTCTATCCAGACATGACGGGTACCGCGCCTGGTGTCGCGGCGTGACAGGAGATAGGGCTCCACGGCGTGACACTGTGCAGAGGCGTGGCACTGGAATGACCTGCTCTGTCCTCCCGTGACGGGTGTCATGGCGCGAGGGTCTGGCGCGGCGGTCTCGGCAGCCTGCTCGATTTTGCTTCTCGGTCCAGCTCGAGCTCATTTTTACTTAGAATTCAATTATTTTTTTTTCTGCTTTTTGCCAACGGAACGCTCTATTTAGTCACGCTTGCCCGACGAATATTTTCCTGAAAAACCATCATCCCGAGATTTCCATCCTGCACACCAATGGCGAAAAAGAATGAAAATATACACGAGAAACACAAAGAAAACTAAAATAGAGCAAAACACGCAATAAACCGCAAAAACGAATAAAACTAATGAAAATACCTAAAACGGGGGTAAAAGAAAGGAAAAAAAAAACAAAAAAAAGCAACAAAAATGGGGCAAGCAACTCCCTCACACTTAAACCATTGTTCGTCCCGAACGAAAAGAAAAGAAAACAAATAAACGAGCAAGGACAAAGTTCAAGCAAGACCAATCTCAAACCAATCAATCGAACTAAGAAGAATTCCAATGATCACAAGAACACACCTCAACTATCAACTCGGCTATTTTGAAGAACAAAGACTCTCGAGTACAAAAGTATATATATGCCTAACTTAGTTTCTTCCGCAAATATAAGAGAGGTGCACTCAAATTGGTCGTCAGTCAAGTCAATCATGGATTTGCCTGTCGTCTAACCTTTACTCTAAAACAATCAAATTCATGTAACAGTGAATCAAGAGGACTTAAAGGGTTGTAATGTAGGCTCTTTGGACCGGGTAGGATAAATATAGGCTAAGTGGCTCAATATATAACAACTCTACTCAATCACCCAACCATAACAATAAACTCATCCAGTTGTCACCAACCAGTTTCTCCCACTAACTCCAAACCAACACATATCCCAAGCATATATTTTTTTTTGTTTTTTTTTTCTATTTTTTTTTTGCGAAAATCTTTTTGACATTTTATCTAGGTTTAACCTTCGGGTTTTCTGCCCGAGTCTCCTAGACTGGTTTCCCGTACTCATGGCTCGTACCTACTACATTAGCGGACAGAGCACTAGAAGTATAATCCATTCAGCTACCCTTTTTTTTCATTATTTTTTTTTCAATCCAAATCAAATGAAAATATTTACAATTCAATCAACCATCACCTCCAACTCTCAACCCGCAACTCAATATCATCATCCCGAGGTTAACAATAAAATCAATTAAGGCTCAAAGGGGGTGACTAGTGACTGTTATTCTCGGAAAAGAAAAAGAAAAAGATAATACAAGGTATGCCTCAATCATATTCACGTTTCACAAATCTAATCGAGTTATTTCAAAGCAGACTCAAGGCAAATTCTACTTGACAAGATTCTGACTAATATCACACAAGAAACAATAAAGGTTCAAACCTCACAAGGTAAATATGTCCCTCAAAACAAACAAGCCAAATAATCAAGATACGCTACTTGATCTCATCATCACAACTTCTCAATTAAATCAACTATTATCAACCAGTCTTACAATACACCAATATCCAAACTCAGAAAACACACATAAACCTAAAACTAGACCGGTCCACCATGTAAGCATGCAAAATCAAAGTCAACTTCTCCCACACTTAAAATGAGGCAATGACCTCATTGCTTCAACATATATCTGGAAAGTCAAATAATAAGATCTAGCAATTTCATATCATGAACTGATACCAGCAACTACCTCAAAACAAAAGACTCAAAAGTATGGGCAGAAGGAGAGAAACAACTGAAAAAAGGGAAAAAAGAAAAGGGTGTGCAAACCGAAATTCCTCGAGGAGGATAAGCATCCACGTGCAAGCCACTCGCAAATAGTACCTGCCAAGAAAAACACAGAACTCCAAAACTCCCATTATTCAAAGAATAAATCTAAAAAACATAAAAGAAAATATGTAATACCCCGTTTATTTTATGGATTTTTCAGATTATTTTATTATCGCCTTATCATTATCATTATTATTATTCGTATTAATGGCCTATATGGTGTTATTGCTCGATATCTTTCTGTTTGATCTTATTATTATTTAATTAGATGTTGTCTAATTAATATAATAAGTCGTATGATCCTATCTATTATTCGTCGTTCGTCGAGTTATTCGTTGGCTTTCGGCTTGATTGCGTGTATATTATTTTCGGCCCAAGCGATTTACTGAGTAGTAATATTCTATTTTGTTCGTCGTCAATTTGTAAGTCGTTCGATATTTCTCGAATATAAAATTCTCGGCTCCATTGGAATTTTTTTTCCAGCCCCTGCACTATGTAATTTATATGAATCTAATTTGATATCCTAGTTTTGGCCCAAACTCCTTACATTCCTTTAGCTCTATCTGAATTAATTAAACCAAGGTCAATTTGAGTTACATTTTAGCCCAAGTGCTTTAATTTTCACGTGTGAAATTCTGAGATCTGAGGGGATATCTGTTCAGCGACCACGTATCTCTCCATCTCTCTCGCAATTCTCGCGTACGACTCTCTTTAAGACTCGACCAAAGGGAGAAATTTCTTCATCAGTGACCTCTTCATCCATTTAAAAAAAAAAAAAACTGAAATTTCTCCATTGCTTGGTTTTAGTCTAGCCGTCACTGTTCCCAGCATCCCGGTCGTTCTCCGAGCAGGCCAGCTTCGGGAGACCACCACGCTGTGTTCAGCGAGCCGCCGTTCAGTCCCCGTCGTCGCGAGCCTTCTTCTTCATTCAGACCGGCCGTCCGCCATTGTTTCTGGCGGTCTCTCCTGTCAGCCAATTCACCACCGAGTCTCAGCCTGTTTGTAGTCGCCCTAGTCGCAGCTTTTCTGTTCGGGAGGGGAGAGTGGAGGCCGTCTTTTGTCTCTGTTCACCGTCGAGCCGTTCCCTTTTTCCGATAGCTTCGAAGACAGGGTAACTTTTCGAGACCTTCTCATAAAATTAGTGTTCAGGATATATCGTTCGTTTATTTTCGTACGCATTGAATCGTTTCGTTGATTTGTGAGTTTAGTTTATTTATCAGTTCGTTCGTTGAACTTTGGATATTTATTGTGGGAAATTGTGAATTGACATGGACGTATTGGAACTCTTGTTTGTTGTAAAACTCGAGTCAGGTTGCCACTGTGATTATTTGGTTGGTTTTGGAGTCTCGTTTTACTATTTCGAGCTATGCCGAGTTGCCGACGTCGTTATCATCATTCTTTATTTTAGAGCCGTAAATTGTCGTTTTATTGTCGAACGATTTTTCTTATATAAGTTCGAACTCTGAAAACATGTTATTTTTATAAA
>CACSLK010000984.1:26015380-26047115 GCA_902706635.1 Striga hermonthica
GATTTAAAACGTTCGTTATCAAAGGAATGAATCATCCTAAAATCACACAACTAAAGAGATTCAGTGGGAAAAGAAAATGTAACTGCATAAACTAATCACACGGATGTAACTAAAGAAAATGTAACTGCATAAACTAATCACACGGATGTAACTGCATCTTTAGGATTTAATTGGCAAACAAAGGTAAGTGTATAACCTATTAATTAGGAATCTGTACAACCAATAAATTTCTTTTAACGTTTTTTTAATATTTTTAATTTTTCTTGATTTATTATGTATATTGTTTGTATATTTACATTATATAAAACAAGTTGAAAATTGTACTCATGTACATATACTTCAAATATACTGTCGAACCTAACATATACTAAAAACCAGTATATTTGTCGGGAACATATACAGATTATGTTGATTGTGATGGTTTTAAAAACTTTATTGAGTATGTTTGTGGCACATATGATGTATATATGTAGTTATCTCATGTCCAATGACTGAATCAATCTTATCATGTGCTTTCTTCGTCTTGGAATGATGCTAAATTAGTCAGACAAAAAATATATACTAAAAATATATTGTATATACCAGAAATATATACAGAATAGTTGGAAGGATGCTACATTATTTGGATACTAAAAATATATGGTATATACCCGTAACATATACGGTATATATGCGTGCGACGAACATGGACAAAGGTTGTTGGTGCTCTCCTCGATTCCACTTCATAGGCTGCACCCGTTCGCCGCTCAACTTCTCCTTCTCGGCAGGCGACGACTCTTCTCGACAACGGCACAGGGACCGACGAGGTGCTGCTCTTGATGGCGATGGATGAAAGGACGACTTGTTGCTCGATTGCACGACCTGCTGCTCGTCGATGGCGCACGGCGAGGCTCTCCGAACAGAGAAAAAGAATGCCCAGCGGTAGGATTTTTAAGGCGGGATTAAACGTGGATCTCAACCTGGGGTTTGCTCGATCGAACGATGATAGAACGAATTTGCTGCAGGGTAGAGAGACGAGGGCGAGATTTTCTTACCAAATACCTCGATATTTTTGTTTTTGGAATGTAATAAGTACCTATAATTATGGTTAATATTAATCATATTTAAATTACTGATTTTTTTACCTTCTCGTAATTCTGCAAATAATTATAGATAGGTTTCATTTATGCAATAAAAAATGAGATTAGTTGTACAGGGTGCAATTTCCTCTTTATTTTTCTTTTTACCCCCAGCGCAGGCCCAATTCACGATAGGAATGCCCATTTTATTTAGCTTTCAACCCAGTAGAAAAGCACGCGGGCCTATTGGCCCACTCCAGCCCGCGCGCATCCCGAACATCCTCAGCAGCTCCAGCCCGCGGATCTGCTCCTCAGCCCGGTGCAGCCCGCGTGCCCAAGTTGGTACCAGGCCCCTTTGTTGCAGCCCATTTCGCGTGTACAGGCCCAATTGTGTGGCAGAATTTCCAGCGCGACCTAAAACTATGTTTTTGGCCTTTTTGTGTTCCGAATGCCCGTTTTTCGTACCGATCTCAATTTTAAAATTATTTTCAAATGAGAAATCTGAGAATTAATTTAAGTCACGAGACTCCAATTTTTATTCTCCCAGTCTTATTCTCTTAAAAATGTGAGAGTTCCAAGTCCACGAAAAATCCGATTTAAAACGTTAAACCTTAATTTTGATTAAGTGTGGGTAATTTAAATTCGAGTAGTGAGATAGATTATTGATGTAGTATCTCGCTTAAATGCACGTGTTTGAGGAGTCGAGCCCTCGACCTACGTACCTGCTTTGTGTGTGATTTTCTACTGCAATTTCAAGGTGAGTTTATTTAAAATTGCTATGCCATATGTATTTATGTATGTTGGGATTGGTATGGTTATTGTATGTATGTGAACCTGGTAGCCTATCGATGTGAGCTAATACGACCTTCGGTACGTTAGTCCCCGTCGATGTGAGTTGTATATCCGTCGACGGTGCCTAATGATAGGCAGTCTCGTTAAGTCCTGTACGGAGGCCATATCGTATGTAAGACCTGTACGGAGTCTTTCGATATGTATGTCGTTGTAAGGCATGTACGAAGGTGATCGACAGATACTCCTACTGAGTGTGCGCCGATGTAAGGCCTGTATGGAGGCGATCGATACGAAGACACTCAGTAGCTTTATAGAGATGTGCACATGAGTAATTATATTGATAGGAGATGGGTTATGTTATTGATTTGTGTCCATGTTGTGATATTACCAGCTTTATATTATGATTGTGGATTATGGCATAGTGGTGAGCACCACGGGTTCCGATTGTGCTCACCCCCACCTGTTCTTCATGGATGCAGGTTAGTAGTGCGGGCACGACGGAGGGATGCGAGTGGTGATCGGTCATTGATAACCAATTTATTATTTGATATTGCTTCCGCTTAATGAACTGATTATTGTTATTATTGCATCTTGATTATTGAGGATTGAATTATTGAGGATTTATGATTGTCTATTGAGGATTGAATTATTGAGGATTTATAATTGATATTGAGGATTGATGATTGATGATTGAGGTTTTAGATTATTGTTGAATATTGATATATGTTCTTTTTTTTTTAAATGAGTAACGCCACAAGTGATTTTGAAATAAATTCGAAAAAATTTATTACTGTTTTTCGGCAAATAAAAGTGGGGCGTTACAATTTGGTATCAGAGCCAGTCTGCATTTTTGTAGACTGCTCTAAGTGTGAATTACTCGATTATGTGATTTGACCTTATGTTATGACCACTCGCTCTCGTCGTGCCGCGCCAACTCAAGTATGAGTACTTAAGAATTTTTGGAATATATGTGTTATAATTGATTATTGATATGATAAATTGGGGCTTAGGAACTATCCACCTTATTTTGAAATCGAACTCTAGTGTTGAACTCTAGATTTCCCTTATTATTGTGCTAAACTTTTTCGGCATGTTCAATGTGGAAATATGGCTCGTCGCAATAACCGCAATCAGCAAACCCCACCTCCATCTCCACCTCACCAGCCGGCTCTCAATCCAGCTAGGGCTCATCTCAGAGTGGTGCTCCAGTTTAGCCAGTTGTCCCCACCGGCATTCACCGCGGTCGAAGGGCCCATGACAGTAGCGGAGTGGATCCGACAGCTGGAGTAGAATTTCGATCTTCTGCAATGTACCAACGCCCAGAAGGTCATATGTCGTCGTTATATGCTGAAGGGCGATGCCGCTCTATGGTGGTTTGACTATTGGAGATTGAGGCCTGGTGAGTTGAACGTCTTGACTTAGGATCGCATGGAGGAGGTGATCTTGGAGAAATACTACCCGCAGAGTTATCGGATGAGAATGGAGCGTGCTTTTTGGGATCCCAATCAGGGAACTGGATCAGTCGAGGAGTACGAGTGGAACTTCACACGCATGAGTTCTTTTGCTCCTCACATAGTGGATACTGACTTGAAGAAGGCCACCAAGTTTCGGATGGACTGCACCCTACTCTGCGTATGCATCTAGCCAGCCATGGGAATCTTCCCTATGGCGAGACTGTGATTCGGGCCATCCATCTGGAGAGTTACCAGACTCTTGATACTACCATTCCTTACGTTCATCATGCTCATCCTATTACGTCTGTTATGCCCGACTCTAGTTCGGGCAAGAGGAAGGCTGATTCCCACCGGGATAACTGGAGGGAAAAACGCGGAGGATCAGACAGACGTGACACCGCACAGAATCAGTATCCGAAGTGTGCGATTTGTGGAAAGCCCCATTATGGAGAGTGTCATTGATGACCAATTTATTGTTTTATATTGCTTCCGCTTAATGAACTGATTGTTGTTATTATTGCATCTTGATTATTGAGGATTGAATTATTGAGGATTTATGATTGACTATTGAGGATTGAATTATTGAGGATTTATAATTGATATTGAGGATTGATGATTGATGATTGAGTTTTTAGATTATTGTTAAATATTGATGTATGTTTTTTTTTTTAAAAAAAATATGTAACGCCACAAGTGATTTTCAAATAAATTCGAAAAAAAATATTACTCTTTTTCGGCAAATAAAAGTGGGTCGTTACAAAATATCTATGAAAGAAATAAATCACTTGGGTTGCCTCTCAAGAAGCGCTTGTTTAACGTCATTAGCTTGACGAAACATGTGAGGGAATCAACTAGGATCTTGGAAGAAGTGACGGTCGTGCCATGCCTTCGTATTTTCCAGAAGTGGTAGCATGGGGAGTTTGGCAAGAAGGCTGGTATGGTGGATCCGGGTTGCCATGTTCTGAATTAAGCGGGTTCGGGCACGAGCAATCCCCAATTCTAGACGCAGAGCTTTTTCCACACGAGCTTTGTCGTCAACCTCTGGAATAATAAGCACATCTGTGGAGCAAGTCGAACTAAATCCTCCCCACTTCGTAACACAGTGCTACAGCCTCGAAGACGGATGCTTCAACTCGGAGGTGGAAGGAGGAACTTGAGAATCAAGCCTATGGATCTCCTCCTCTGAAATATCGCCAACGTCTCACTGGAGCTCATCATCCTCTTCTTCGACCTCTCACATTTGCTTTTTCATACGGGCTTGAGTATTAAGCCTGAAGTGGGGGTCGTCGACTTGTGCCTCGATTGAGTCGATATATGCTGTAAGAATCTCCATTTGTGCGCTCAGTCGAGCACATCCGAGCTCAATCTCCATATCTCGAGTGGTCTGGGCAGATTTGCGAGCAAGGATGAGGTCAAGTTTTTCATCGTAAGTCAAGGCAGCCTCCCGAGCTTCATTCCTATGTATAGATTCGCCTTGAGTGGTGGGCTCGGGAGTGATACTGGTAACTCGATCCTCTAAGGCATGCAGGCGCTCCACTAGGTGCTCGATTCTGGACTCCAGATTGCTCTTACGGGCCGCTTGGGATGCCAAAAGAGCTAGGGCCTAACCGAGCTTGGCATTATACTCTGAGGAGTCCTCGAGGGACTCATATGATTGCTCGACAGGCCAGGAATCCCACTGCTGCTCGTAGGGATATAATAAAGTCTGGTCGTAGTCCCAAGAATCATGGTAAGGAGGTGGCTGGTTAGACGAGCACACCGGGTTGCGGTCTTTTCTTCCTGAGCTAATCGGGATGCTGCGAAAGCATAGATACGGACGAGCTTCTCCTTAAACTCGTGGGACTCATAAGTTTGCTCGATTGTGTAGGGATCCCGGCAACTCGAAAGAGTACGGATATGATTGGTAGTAGCACCCGGCGTGATAGCTCGGCTCGTGAACCCAAGATTGGTTGTGCGAATATGGGAACACACTGTTGTAGCTCATAATATATGCACACCAAAGCAGAACAACCACACGTAGCCACGAAAAGAGAGAAAATAGAAAACAAAATTAAAATAAACAAAAGAAAAATAAAGAAACACAAAAGAAGAACAAAAATACAAAAATCACAAAACAAAGAGAAACACGAAAAATAAAATCAATACCAAGGCAAAATATCTTACTTGCCTTCCCCGACAACAGGGCCAAATTTGTTGTAGCATAAATTGTTATTTTTATCGAGTACCGAATTGAAAGATTCGTTCCTCAGGTCGATCTCACGAGGAAGGCGGTTCGGAATTCAGCTTTAGTATCGGTCACACATAAAAAGAAAATAAATCCTATACACACTAATCAAATAGAGGGGTTGAATAATTACCAACTAAGAAATAATATAGAAACAATAATCTACCTAAATATATAAACGAAACAGAGATGGAGAAACTAGGGAATCGGGGATAATTAATTCAAGTTCTAAGCACAACTGGGCAATTAGCCGTTTGGTTCGGAATTGATACTCTCGCCTAAACATCTAGCGGTTCGCTCCCAATAACTCTTCGTAACAAGGGATTGAACATAGACGGACAAGTTCGAGAACACAATACCTACCAATTATCCAATCCTAATAACTTTTCATAATAAGGGAAAAGACACTGACAAGCATGTATTTCAATCCAAACCCATAGATTATTCAGTTACGAAACTATCTATATCATGCGAGCCTAGGTCTACGGTTTCTCCCCTTTTGGTTCTAAAAGCTGCTAATTCAATTAGATGGTATTTAATCAACTAATCATATAGAATTAACAAAACCAAACTCGACAACTCAATATCCAATCGTTACCAATTGCAAGATAGAAGTATCACCCTTCGATTGCATCAAACTACTAAGCACAATTTCATCAATTCCAAATTAAATCAACTCATATAAGTAAGAACGAATTAAGCCCGATAAGTACAATCCAACCAAGAACAATCATCCCCTATCCCTAGCAATCGGAATTAGCTAAGCATATTGAATTCAACACAATAAATCAATTCTCCCAATTCAACCATTATTCATGAATTAAACAAGAGAGAAAAGAAACTTACGATTAATTTCAAATCCACGTGTTGAATATGAAATAAAAGCTTAATCCCAAAAGCAAGAACGAATTCTAGATAGAAAAATGGAGAAGAAAGATTAAGAGAGGAAGAAACGAAAAGAAGAAGAAAGAGAGGAGAAAGAGTTTTATGTATTTTCTACGGGCTATGGTTCATCTTCCAGAAAGGGAGAGAATGATTTAATCGAGGCCCCGTATATTTATAGTCCCGCAAGAGTCACAGCGTGAAGGAAGGTAGCGCGACGTGAAGGGAGCCTGTGCCGCGCCGTGAAGGCTTTGTCGTGGCGTGAACGAGCCCCTTGGCACGACGCGGAGGTATGCAGCGGCGTGAAGGATTCCTAGGGCGTGGCGCGGAGGATATCCCACGACGTCATGGGTGGCTGGGGGTCTCTGTCCAGGCGTGACGAGTACCGCGCCTGGTGCCGCGACGTGACAGGGGATAGGGCTCCAAGTCGTGACACTGTGCTGCGGCGTGGCACTGGAATGGCCTGCTCTGTCCGCCCGTGACGGGTGTCACGGCGCGAGGGTGTTGCGCGGCGGTCTAGGCAGCCTGCTCGACTTTGCTTCTCGGTCCCGCTCGAGCTCATTTGCACTAACAATTCTATGCTGTTTTTTTCTGCTTTTTGCCAACAGAACGCTCTATTTAGTCATGCTTGCCCGATGAATATTTTCCTGAAAAACCATCATCCCGATATTTCCAACCTGTATACCAACGACGAAAAAGAACGAAAAAATACACGAGAAACACAAAGAAAACTAAAATAGAGCAAAACACATAAAAAACATCAAAAACGAATAGAACTAACGAAAAGACCTAAAACGGAGGAAAAAGAAAGGAAAAATAACAACAAAAAAATACAACAAAAATGGGACAAACACCGACCTTGGGCGAAGTTGATGAAACCAATCAAGTGCCCCTCCCCTAAGGGTTGAAAAGAACGCCCTGCAACTTACTGGATCTGAGTATACATGCAATATAACCATGTTTGCAAACTATCGTACATGCTCGAATGAGTGGGTCGACCCTTCATAAGTGAAACTAGTTTATCTGAAGTTGGTCGGTAATGGTGGTGCCAAAATTTCCCACGAGAAAGGATGTCCTCGAGCACGTCCCCCTGGTCTACCGTCCACCTTGGCCTACAGTTGGCGCAACTGCTTAGCCATCCTTTCCAAGGCTCGTTACCTCGGGGCTCCCTCTCCTCCGAAGCTCGCTGCGTCCTCCTCCGCGATTTGTTGTGCGCTATTTTGTATGTTTTTTTTGTTAGTTTGTGAACTTTGTTTTATTTGTGTTCATTTTATTTTATTTTATATTTTTCCTTAGCCATTTAGTCATTTTGTGTTTTTTTGGTTCATTTTAGTGTCTTGTACTTTTTATTTCTCTTTATATCTTTTATTTATAAGAAATTTGCGTTCCGGAGGGTCGCTAGAAATTTGTTGACAAATCAAAGGGAAATATGCCGGAAAAGTCCCTGGAGAGTTCCCGGCCGATCGCCTTGGTTAGTGCCCAGTGGGCCCGCGCCCAGAATACTTGTACCCATTAGATCAGCCTGGTACCCACCGTCCTAGCATATCCTTTTGCCCGCGCGCGTCCGTCCCGAGTGCCCATACATATACCGTGCCCTCCCTCGCCTGTTCGCAGCGCCCCTCGCGCCCAGAGCCTCAGCGGCGCCACCTACCTGTGTGCCAGCGCTTGCTAGCACCCGCGCGCCTGAGAAGACCCGTGCCAGCACTTGCCCAGCAGCCCGACAGGCAAATTTTCTTTATATGGGCGAATTTTTTTCATTAAATGTATGTGTTTGAGGTGAGGTTATAAATAGACTTGGTGCTTTATATTTTTGGAAGAATTTGTCATTTGTAAGATTTTTCTTCTACTCTTCTCTCTCTCCCTCTCTCTACTTTTCTTTCTCTCTCTAAAGGCTTCTAGATCAAATTTTATTGCAATATTTCTCCATCATGATTGCAACTTTCTGAATTATTTGTTCTCATGGATGCACTAGAGTCTTCGAGACTTAGTTTAATGTCCAAGATCTCGTAAGTTTTTTTCTTGTTAGGCTTTTCTAGGGTAGAGATTGGAGCTTTCATGAGTAGAATATGCATTCATCCTTGTAGGCTAGAGTTTATGTGATTTGTTGATTGTGTGAGCGAGAATTGATTGAAAGCTCAACTAGTTGATTCGCGAGTGACGATTGCTTGATTTCATATACTCGAACCTATGAGTGCATTCTTTCCATCTAGGGTCTTAAGGTACCTCATTCTTTTTCTCTATTTCAGCCTTTTTGTTGCAATTTGATGTCTTTCTTGCATGAAAGTTCGAATCTGCTAGTTAAAGTTTGCTTCTTGCTTTGATTTTAGTGTAAAGTTGTGACTTTTAGTTTAACCCAATCACCAAATCGCGAGCAGAGTGTTTGAGACTTTCTTTCTCTTTTTTGTATTAATCAATCGTGGCTTGAATCCTGCCCGGACAACCTTCATAGAGAGACACGACCAGAGGTCAGATTTATTCCATACTCATCTAAAAACTACAAAAATAAAAATAAAAATAATGGCGCAGTTGTCGGGGAAGGCGAGTAGGACATTGGATTTAGACAATTGGTTGGCTTATTTTCCGCATTGCTCTTGATTTTTGTGAAATTTCTTAATTTTGCATGTTTCTCTTGATTATTTTCTTGTTTTCTAATCCTCTTGCTTTTTGGTGTTTGTGTTTTGTGAATATTTCAGTGTTTTTCTTGCATTTACTTTGTTTTCGTCTTGGTCTCGTGTGTATTTGGGTTGTTTTCTTATTCTTGTGAGAGGTAATTCGCTTGAGGAGTTCAGATAAACCCATATGACATTCTTGTGTCGGAAGCTCGTCTCATGGATACCTCGATAATTACCAAGAAGACATGTACACACCATATAAAGAGCCGCCCTGTTTGCACTCTTATATGGATACTCTACATCCCCAGTGTATGGTCCGAGCCATTCTTACAGGACATCTCAAGGTGAATATACTGATGACATTCTGGGTCACGGAAAGAGGACATATTACAATCCTCCACCTCTGGATTACTACTATCCTTTGCCTCCCGATTATTTTTTCAGCAAATCCATCTGAGCTGCCTCAAGAAGCTTCCCCAAGCCATCTATACAAGTTATGGAGAAATTAGAGAAATGAAATCAATCTCTTCGCGTTTCAATGGGTCCCATGTTGGAAAGAAGAAACTGAGTCTTATACTCCATCCTCTCCATCATACGAGCACCAAGAGGTTTATTATTGTCCCATTTTTGTTGCAATTTTATCACAATATGGAGAATGGTTGAAGGCCATGGAAACTATCCATGGGGGCAGAAGTAGCAATTCTATTAGCTTTGGCGGGAAGTAATATGAGAGCTGGAAACTCAAAGTGATTGGAAAGGTAACACATTTCATATGGAGGTGCTTCTCAAAAATCTTACCAGTCAGTTGAAACATCAAGAAGAGAGGGATGCAAGTGGAGACTGTATGCAATGTCTGTGGGGAGTTTGTGGAAACACTAATGCATGCTCTTTTCCATTGTTCAAAAGCTCAATTAACATGGAAACTATCACCTGTGCACTGGAACAAAATTCAGAAGGAATAGATAACTTTCAAAGAATGGTGGTGGTGGCTGAGTTCTATGAATTTGAAGGAAACCAAAGCGGACAAAATCCAATTATCAACATACATATTATGGTGGCTATGGAAGGCGAGAAATCTGTGGTTTTTTTAGAGAAAGTAGCAGACTGAGGGCTGGATTACAGAATGGCAACACAAGATTGGATGAACTCTAAAGACAGGTAGGTGGCAACCAAGATTGAAGCAGGAGGGAGTATACTAGGTCTCGTGTCAGTGATGTACTTCTTTTTTGATATTTACCGTGACATCTGTAGTGTGCTGTTGTAGGGTGTGTATTATGCTTGTGTTTGGGTTGCTTTTGACTTGTTCTAGTTTGGGTTGTTTGTGTTGGTGTCGTCTAGATTGCATGGTGTGGTTGCAACCTCTCATTTATTCATGATTGAGATTAACCCATATACAATTGCCTTATGGCTTTTTTATTGGAGTTTTATTGTCGTTTGAAAAGAAAAAAAGGTTTCTCTCAAAATATTTAGATAATTGTATACATAATAAATAACATACTTAAAAAGAGTTACACTTGTAAAGAAAACACTACAAAAGATGAATAAAAAAAACTAAAATTAAAATATATAAATAATAAATACTTATTTAAAATTCATAATAAATTTAAATTAATAATATTATTTATTTATTAAATAATATACTAACAATCCTTATATTTTATATTTTTTGATAATTTTTTAAAAATATTTATAATGATTTACTCTTTCGGCCTCTTAAATGTAAATCAATTTAATGATTTATAAAACCTAGTATTTAGTTTAATTGTTAGATTTTTAATGTTGATATTTTACTTTTTTTAATCACATATTCTTAAAGGGAGAGAAGTTCTGATAAAGGCAGTGATCAGTGTCATTCCTATTTTCACCATGGCTTGCTTTAAGCTCCCCAGTGCTATCATCAAAGAGATTTCCAAACTATGTGCATCATTTTGGTGGAGCAAAGGAAAAATCAGGATAAGGGGCAGCATTGGAGATCTTGGGAAAAACTTACTATCTCTAAAGCTGAAGGGGGTCTGGGATTTCTTGATGTGAAGCTGCTTAATGAAGCCCTCCTTTGCAAGCAGCTATGGAGAATCACTTCCTAGCCAGACCTCTTAGTCAGCAAAGTTCTTAAAAGCAGATACTTCCCCAACTCCTCCATCTTTGAAGAAGGGAAAAACCAAAACAGTTTCTGGCTTTGGAACCGCTGGCTGGCAGTTTTACCCACTTTCTCAAAGGGGTTCAAAATCCAAGTGAGAAATGGGGAATCTACAAAGATTTCTGATGTTAATTGGATCCCATCATTAAAATATTCAAAGCCAACCATGATAGAGCTAGCCAGAGGCCATCTGATATGGGTGAAGGAGTTAATCCTCAATAATGGCAGAAGTTGGAATGAATGGCTCATCACTTAGATTTTCAATGAAGAGGAAAGCTCAGCAATCCTCAAAATCAAATCCCTAAACCCAGCTAAAGTTGAAAAAATGTATTGAGGTCTTGAAAAAAGGGGCACTTTTCAGTTTCATCCACCTACTCACATGTCAGCAACATCAAACTGCTGAAGATGGACATCCCTCAAGGTAGCAGCACCAAGATGGAGAGTTCAAATGCCAGAATTAGAACCTGGAAACTTCAGGTGAGCCCCAAACTCAAACATTTCCTATGGAAATATTGCACTGATACTCTTCTTATTAAAGCAAATCTTCTGAAGAAAGGTATGAATCTTGATCACATCTGCCTTTTCTGTGGTGAGGCTCCTGAAACAGTGTGTCACTTATTGTTTCATTGTCCTAATGCTAAAGCCTTATGGAGCATTAGCCCAGTCTCTTGGGATGGCATTTGTTCTCAGAATGTTATCTTCTGTCAGTGGTGGGATCAAATTTGTGCAGTGAAGAAAGTTGAAATAGTCGAAGACCGCATTCAACTCTCTACTTACCTATTGTGGTGGCAATGGAAGTCCAGAAACTTGTGGATTTTCCAAGGCAAACACCTCCCTGCTAGATTTGCTGTGAAGGCTGCCCTTGATGATTGGCTGAGCTTCAAGTCTGTGAAACATTAGTAGTTGGCTTTTCTGTTTTCCCTTTGTTTTTCTAAGTTGCTTCTTTTTGCTGATTTTGTCTTGTGTTATTTGTTATCTAGATTTGGCAATCAGACTAGGCATCTGCAGTGGAAGGATTGACAATTCTTGTGATTTTTCTGTTTAGGTTCTATTGATATCTCGTCTGTGGGATATTTCTAGGCCGCTTTATAGCGAGTCCTCTCTGTTTTTCTTTTCGGCTGTTGGTCGCGTATGTATTCAAACCTTGTTCTCTTGGAGTTGTTATATAATCTTCCTTTCGTTTCGAAAGAAAATAGCTCTCATAAAAAATGGTATGCAATATGCTTTAAAGATTCAATTTAAATCAAATTTTCAAAAAAATAATTTTTTTTATAAGTTATAGTTGTTAATTTAAATTATAAATACATGAAATCTCATTTTTATTGTTTAATTTTTTTAAAGTTCAAGGGTGATACAGATTTTAAGTTTGTAAAAACTTAATAGCACACATATCAATATCTATATTCATAAAAAAAAATTATTTGAAATGAGTGTTTCGACGTAAACTACAAACTTGAAATTCGACATTTAAAATCGAGCTCCCCTGAGTGAAATTTCTAGATCCATCACTTCTTGTATTATGTGAACAATATATGCCCATTTGAGAAATAGAATAAAGGACAAGAAAAAAAAAAAGGATGCGTATGGCATATCTATGGTTCCCTTGTTACTATTTGACTTTTTTTATTTTTTTCCTAACAGAAAAGGTAAAAAACTCGTAAAAAGTATATGTATGCAAAGAAGAGAGGAGACACTCTTCCTGATATATGGCTTCTTGGGCATCTTTATCTAAATATTAAAAAAACTTGGTATGCCACTAGATTGCTCCTTGTCACCAAGTCGATTTGCAAAAGTATCGGCAAAAGCAGCTGGTGATGCCCATGCTAGTATTCTCACTGCACTACCTTTTCCCTTAATAGTATTAATCATCTGTCCATCGGTACATTCGTCGCCTGTGGCCAATACTTTAATGTTCTTCTCCAAATACATTGTCCTTATTGGAAACAAAACGTTTCCAGCTAAGACTACCGATCCTAGAATTTCCCCATAGAACATATCCTGTGCATGTTTTACAATTCAAAAAAATAAAGATCAAAATGAAGAAGACAGACTCAATCAATAACCAACACAATCAACACCGGTCCTTACCACATGACGGTAGATACTATGAGCTCTTTTCAAGGTAACCAATGTGGAAAGCAAATCCCTGGCGAAAGCAGCCTCTGGAGTGCCCTGTGTCTCGAGAGCTGAAAGGGCCCAACTATAGTACCCAGTTACCATGCGCTGGACGTTGAGCGGGATGAGAGTGATGTTGAGGCTCGCCTCGAAAACTATCTTTGCGGCCAGTGGATCGAGAAACATGTTGAGCTCTGCATATTTGTTACAATCAATGTTCATCACATTTCCTTGGTCATACTCATTGAAGTACTGTCCCCGTAAGTGTCCTCCGACCACAATTATTTCCTGCACAAAAATACCATATTTGAAAATACAACATCACTTTCAGATTGTTAGAATACCACTTGTGAGTTGTCCCACATCGTTTACACAAGGATACTAGGCCTAATTTATAACACTAGTGGGCTACTCCTCCCATCAACCAATTGGTTTTAAGATAGAACCTCATTTGGGCTTCACATGAGCTCTCTCTGTTATGGTGTGCTTCACGCGCATAAGACCACACCCGTTAGCCCCCGTTTCTTTCATAGATATACTTCAGTTAGTAAGAACTTATAGTTCTAGTCATGACTCACCTGAATGTGAGAAGACAGACTCTTGTCCAATTGAATAATTTGCGCGAGACTTGTCAATGGCCCATTGGTCAAGATGGTTACTCGGGATCCGATATCTAGGGATTTTATAACTGAATTCCACACTTCAAGAGCTAGTGGTTGTCTTAGTTCAGGGTGTTCGGTGTCTCGAGGAGCTCCATGTTTTACGGAATTTTCCGATGTGTACCTACAACAGACGCATCGTGACGACGACATTGAATAATAAAATAAAAGAATGGATAATTTAAAAAAGAAATTGATGAAAATTTTAAATTTTTTAACCTTCGAGGACTTCTAATCAAACAATGAGCAAACCCGTATAGTGTGTCTGAGTCGAGAAAGCCACCTGCGCCATGCGGGATGGCCCTCCTATACTTGCACCTTCCAATAGATGGGAAATAAGGATAGGTCTGGTTAGTTGCATATAAATCTCCAAGACCAACCAAAATATCATCACGCTTCATGATGTGCAACAAATCGTAGATAACGTTGATCGTTGCTGCATTTGCCCATCCAGTTGGCGTCACTATTATGGCCTATATATGCCAAAAATAAAATTAAATGCAAGTTAAGATGTTCAAACTTAATAATACATAATTTCATTCTACTCTCACTTCATATATATATAGTGCTCTCACAATGTTACTGTCACGATCATTCTATAGTACAAAATTTGAATTTAAAATGAAAATTCGCATAAAAGGTCCGTTTCTGATCGCATCTTGATCACACAGCGGACCATATTGGATGTAAAGTACATGTTTTGAATGTTTTCAAGGCAAAGTTGCTTTACTTTGAGATATAGTTCTTCAACTGGTACTTTGAGGAGATAAATTAGCGCTAAAATGTCTCCTGGACTCATATCCATGTCGAAAACAACAAGTTTTCCTAGTTTTCTTCCTTTAAAATCTGGTATATTGGTAACTTGATGATATTGAGGAAATTGTTTGTCATAATTGAACTTTCCTGTTTGATGTTGTCGATTCATGACCTGAAATTGAAATGATACAATAGAAAAAAAATAAAATAAAAAAGTAAGCATATTTTCAAATGCACATGGGTATCAATGAATTTTTTTTATATCAAAATTGTTAAATTTTGTACGAGATTATGGTTTTACTTACATCGAGAAATTGTTTGTAGAATGCTTTTTTTAGTTTACTAGTTTTATCAGGGTTCGGCTTCGCTCTCATAGCAACAAGAACACGCACTCCTTCTGGATCGGTAACTTCTGGTGTGTAGCCGTCCTGACAGTTTGAAAATATATATGTGAAACAAATTCATCAAGATGAACATTAATAACCAAACATAAACATGAAAACATATTTAACCTTGCACCCATTTCTAGCGATGCAAAATGGGTCTCCAAGTCCTGTTATAACATGGCCACTGTGGACTCCCTTTTTTGTCAATTTAAATTTCGATTTCTCACGGTTGTCAAAGAATGGATTTGAGCTGTCCGAGATCCCATACGGCTTGTTTGAAGTGACGACTGTGATGTTCTTGTACTCCATCTCCGCAAATTCATTACAGCCATTTGGGTTGTTGTGCTTGAGCATTATTGAAGTAGCTATGCCCGTTAAAAATGAGTCCCACATAAAAAAAATCTGCAATGTATTGTTGATTTACAATTATTTTGTTTTGTAAGTACGTAAAAGTCAATTTCAACGCTCAACAACTACTACCGATGATCAATTATTAAATAATAAATTACATTAATTTTTTTTAAGTCGTTTGGCTCACTCTTGCATTAGTATTTCACATCATTGAGATTGACATAATTTCATGGTCAACTTTTAGAAAATGTTTGAATGTTTCTACTTCGATCTTTAATCCAACGCTTGTCTTATATTTAAAATAGTTATTGTATTATAACCCTCAAAAAAAGAAATTCAAATAAAAGTGATCAGTTATTAAGAATATAGTTATTAAGACTTACATAATCATTAAAGGGTTGTGGTTCTTAAGTCATTCGTATCCTATAATACTATGTACCCTATCAATAAAGAGCTATGGAGAAAACTAAAGAGATCTCCAAAAAGATAACATACGTGTAAATATATGTGGTCTACCTCAATCAATCGCATATGGATTTAAGTGTGCTAATGCTAGCCAATTATGATTATCAGTTATTTTGTACGGGTGCTCATGGACTAAAGCGATGGTTTTCACCTAAAGTTTATTTTAACAAGTGGTACCAGAGTCTCTTTATGTTGAATATTTAAGAAATATTACGGTTCTCGATTATTTAATATGAATGTTGTTAGTGAGTATGCTGAAAGCTTAACATTATATATGTTATGAAAAAAATCCATTTTGATTGATATTAATATTTAGTCAAGTGTACTATTGCGTTTTTACTTAACTATGTGAACAAAATATTTTATTATACATTAGAGATAATATTGTTCATCGTGTTGAACAGAATATCAAATTAGCGGTACGTTGTAAAATATAAATATGGTTCACAACCTAGAGAAAATTAAACTAACCGTCAATAACGGTTATAGTGGTATTTTCGCATTAGTTGATCATGACTAATTGCTCTCGTACATTTATGATGTATTGAAGGAACGACAGAGGATAACCTCATTTTATATTGACCAAGTAATGAGTTAAAATTGGTTATTACTTGTATTCTTAATCCGTAAAATACATGTATATTTTGTCACTTATTTAAATTATCAATGAGCGAGATTTATTAAACCAATAACCTTGGCATTTTTCTAGGTAATGCCGAGTCTATGGTGTGCCACCGATTACTTAAGAAAAATGTATCCGGGTGCGTCAGGTTGATGACGTCCCCGAATTGAGCGCAAAATACTTATGTTGTTAAACCCTACGTGAGAATTAATTTTTAACATAATAATAAAGTTAAGTGGAATTATTTCGAAAATAAGAAGTTGATTAATTATGTTGTTGTTATATTAATAAATATACATTTTATCTTATTTATGGAAGATAAATCAAGAGAATATATTCAAAAGTCGAATTATATGTAATTTTGGGTTAAATAGGAAGTTCTGTAATATTCCTTTAGTGTAATAGAATATTATTCATATGTAGTAGGTGTGGGTGGACCATAATTTAAATTGTCTAATCATATATGGAGACCTTGTTTAACGTCCCTTTTAGGTTTTTGTTGTAGCCTAAAACTACATCAAGTCTCCCTTCACCTATTCATTGGATTCACACGCCCAAAACATGATAAAGAGAGAGAAAAAAAAAAGAAGAGTTTGAGAAGTNNNNAAACATGATAAAGAGAGAGAAAAAAAAAAAGAAGAGTTTGAGAAGTCTTAGGAAAAAGAGAGAAAGATAGTGCTTTCAACACAAGATCTTTTTCCTTGTTCCCAAAAGACCTATTACGTGAGGCTCAAGGTTGACTCTGGAAGAACTGCCCACCAGATGTGCTGGACAGATGTCAGAGCATAAGAAACAAGATGAAAGGGTGACTCATTCGTACAGTCCCACAACGTATTTAAAGAATTCACTGTTTGCAAAATTTTAAACCGTAAGTTTTTAATCCTAAGAATAGATCTGCTTCGCATAGAATTCAATTCTTAGTAGTTCGATTATGCATGTTGATGACTTTATCCACTGAACTGAACAATTTATATCAGTAGTAATATGAATTTGGGCATTAAACAAGAAATCCCAATTAATTTATTAAGACGATTTTTTTAAGAACATATACATATACATATATATATATATATATATATATATATATATATATATATATATGTATATATATATGTATATATATAGGGGGTGGAGCAAATGAGGCCAGCTCTTAAAATGCGGACAACTCTTAAATGCGGACAACTCTTAGCAACTACAGACAACTAACCTAGCAACTACAAGGATATAACCTAGCAACTGCAGAGAAGAAACCTAGCTACTACTAACCTAGCAACTACAGAGAACTAACCAAGCAACTACTAGCTTAGCAACTAAAGAGAATTAACTTAGCAACTACAAAGAACTAACCTAGCAACTACTGACCTAGCAACTACAGATAACTAACCTAGCAACTACAGAGAACTAACCTAGCAACTACATAGAACTAACCTAGCAACTACAGACAACTAACCTAGAAACTACAGAGAACTAACCTAGCAACTACAGAGAACTAACCTAGCAGCTACAGACAACTAACCTAGCAACTATAGAGAATTAACCTAGCTACTAGAGAGAACTAACCTAACAACTACTAACCTAGCAACTAGAGAGAACTACCCAAGCAACTACAAAGAACTACAAAGAACTAACTTAGCAACTACAGACAACTAACCTAGCAACTACAGAGAACTAACCTAGCAACTACAGACAACTAACCTAGCAACTATAGAGAACTAACCTAGCAACTACATAGAACTAACCTAGCAACTACATAGAACTAACCTAGCAACTATAGAAAACTAACCCAGCAACTACAGAGAACTAACTTAGCAACTACAGAAAACTAACTTAGTTAGAAGGTTAGTTGTCAACGGTTAACGTTGGAAGTCAACGGACAACGCCGGAAGCCAACGGTCAACGCCAGAGTCAACGGGCCAAAATAATATTTAAATAATTAAATAATAAGAAGAAAACAGTAAATCTTGGCTACACATGATGTACCAAATCTTGTGGCTAAAAATGAGTCTCACGTCCTCACTTTAAAAAAGTGGCCGCATTTGAACCATTCCCTATATATATATATATATATCCACTAGAAGACTAAGGGAAGTGGTCTTGATTTCATATTTATTACCAAGGGAAGTGGTCTTGGTTTTATATTTATTATAATTCATTGCTAAAATACTATTAGAATAATTTAGTGATCTATTTTTGTAGGAAGCTTAATTATCTTAATTGAAGATAAATGTGGATCAAAAGAATTACTAGGCATGGAGGATAGAGAGATGTACATTGACTGAATGAACCTACTTTGTTGGGTAAATGAGATGCGCGGGATTGATTGAGAGAACCTGTATACAAGTTTATGTTCTGAAAGAAGATTGACTATATTTGGAAATACTTAAGAACCTACTAACCTTGTATAATTTGTATTTAATTATCTTGGCTTTTGAGTTTATTGCGGTTGATTATCAATTTTTTAAGAAATATGAGCGGGAGTGAGGAACTGAAAAAAAAATAACGATCTCCTATTAGTTGTTTTATTCATTTTTTTTAAGTAAGTGTTAAATTTAGTGTCTTCAACTTTGATTTAAAGTACGCCTACATTGATCATCATCTAACTGCTTGGGATGAGAACTTTCACAAGTGCACGGGAGTATCTGTGTAGAAAATAATGTCCACGAGGAGTGGCAAGAAAAATAGTTAGATAATTGTGTATGACGTAGGTTAGGAAGAGCGAGTCTTTGCTGTAAATCCGTGTTGTACTTGGAAAAACACTTATATGAATGAAAGAGTTCCGAAGGAGAATGGGATGCTCTTTTGAAAGTTCAATTTTTGTTTGAATTACTTCCGCAATTTGAGTAAACATATATTGTTCACTATCTTAAGGTGCAATTTTGTGTTTTCCAAAATTTCAATTGGCACAAGAGCAAGTTTCCGTTCATTATATGATGATTATGTATACTTGTACTTGGGCAATCATGAATCACGATGGAGGGTCCATGTCAAGACCTCAGCAACTAGATGGCTTGAACTATTCTAACTGAAATTGGTGATGACTATCTTTCTCCGTTTCCTAGGAAAAGGAGCATGGAAAAGCATGGGGAAAGGCTATAAACATCCATCACTAAGAAGAGCACCAGTCAGTGGGCTCCAAGATGTATTTAATGAAGTATCCAATACTATAGATACGTGGACAATCAGGAACGCATGCAAGACGAGGCGATCTTTCGAGCCTCGTACGCAATTTTGATGGATGTTAAATAAACACGACATACATGATAAGTCAATACAAAACTGAAAATGATGTTTGGCTAAGACAAGAACGTATGTTCAAAGGATACAAGAAAGTTAAATCTTCCAAACTTCAGCGAGTGACTGGTCGTTGATGACATAAAAATGGAGGATGAAATGACCAACATGAACTATTCAAGGTTTTGCGATCTCGTAAATGAAAGTGCAATGTTGGGAGAAATATATCCGAAGCATGTCAAGTTCAAAAGATCATGAGAACACTTTCAACTCAATTTCGTGAAAAAAACACGGCTCTTGAAAGCATTCAAAAAGTCAAGTTTCTTGATTTTGATGACCTCTTTTGTGATCAAAGAAAGTTTTAGTTCAACAACAATTATGACAAAGCCAAAATAAAGGTTTTGCCTTGTAATCTACTGTAACTCCTCTTGCTGAAGTAAGTGAGGATGAAGGTTCATCGAAAGATGTAGAAGTCAGCGTTTGCCTTAATATCAAGAAACTACAGCAAAATGCGTCAAAAGTTGTATAAAAACAAGTTATATGGTAAGAAGTTTAATAATTTCATCAAGGGCTCCTCAAAAGAAAAAAAAGAACCAACACGTCTTCCCCCAAAAATTATAACCATAAAATTGAGAAGGATCAATGTAGAGAGTGTCGAGGGTACGGACACTTTTAGTTTGATTGTGCAAATTTGAACATCAAAATGAATCTCTGAACGCAACTTGGGATGACTCTGATGAATAATAAAATGAGGAACATACATTTCACACGAGCAATAAGGTGGTTCTTTCTAAAAACAATCTCTTATGAGTTGCATCTATCCACAATCTTCAAACTCTGAAGAAGGTAAAACTCCATCTCAAACTCTCAATTATGAATTTGATTATTCATGTGATCGTGTAGATCAGAAGGCATGTGTTGGTCGAGTGCACTTACTAGCAATGGAAAAAATAATGCTTACAAACTGCAATAGTGATGAAGAATTCACAAAGGTGGATCACATGAGGAGTTGGAGTATCTAAAGAAAGAAGTTCAGAACATGAGAAAAATCAATGGTTCACGCAATGATCAACTAACATACTCATTTACTCATCAGAAGGAAGTTGAAGTAAACGCTGCTCGTGCTCGAACTGTAATTATTGAGAATGTGTTGAAAGTGTCAACAGAAAAGTATGAAAATAAATCAGGTCATTGAATCACTAAGAAGTGAACTCTTTGCTTTGCAGGAAACCATGGGAAAC
The DNA here is from genome assembly GCA_902706635.1 of Striga hermonthica. Lineage (NCBI taxonomy): Eukaryota > Viridiplantae > Streptophyta > Magnoliopsida > Lamiales > Orobanchaceae > Striga > Striga hermonthica. The sequence goes on from CACSLK010000984.1 coordinate 26,036,366, forward strand.
AAGGGCAAACAAGTTACTGCTCTCAAGGGAGAACTCTTCAGGTGATGAATGAACACGTGAACTTAATAAATAGAGTCTCTCAATATGAGCAGAACTTGAAAGTCAAGACTGTTGAACCACAATGAACTTCACTGATTTTGAGTAAATTAAACAAAGGAAAAGCTAGCATGGATAAGCTACTTGATATGGGAAAACCATATGGTGACTTTAGCGGAATATGATACACTAGAACAAAATATGTCAATTCCAATATGCAGGTACCTTATCACATTTGAGTGATAGTTTATTTCGATCTCGAATGGCTTACCATGCTTGGCATTTTACCGTGAGTATAAGTTTTGTAGATCTCAAACGGTTTGGCCACGTTTGGTTTTTCACCATGAGTGATTATTTTATACTCGAATGGCCTAGTCATGTTCAGTATTTCATCTTGAGTGAATGTTTTGAAAAAAAAAAAGAAAAAAAGAAATTCCATCATAGTTACTTTTTCTTAAGGAGTTTTCTTGAGGGCGAACGATGTTCAACAGGTATGTTCCACTTGATCGCCCTTGGTAGTGGAAGAAAAGTGGGTTAACACATTATCTGGAGTATTTTAGCATCAAAAGATGGATTTACGATCACAATTGAAGTAGTTACTTTGTTGCTTCGGGAATTGGTCGGTACCGGACGTATGATCATACATTCTGTCTCTTTGGGCATTTGATAAGGATGTCTCAAAGTATCAGGTATAGTTTTAAGAGATCATCATGAACTGTTGTGATATGTAACTTTGATCTGTTTCTTGGGGTTTTACAAGATAGCTAAAATGCTTAGTCAGCCATGCTACTTAATCAGTCAAACTAGAAACTTATCATTGTTATGAAATACCCACGAAAAGTCATAATATTACACTCGCATGGAACACATGAATGTACAAATGAACAAGTGTATCTACATAATCATACTATTAGCTTTCTAACATTTTCTTAACAAGTTTCTATAGGCCCCGAATACGTTTTCTCGCAAAGTCTCACTAATCGAGCCTCTGTTACCTTTACGCCATAGTCAGCTTCCATGGTGTCGTTAGTGGAATCATTAGCATTTCACCAACATGCCAATATTTTGTTTTTAAAGCTTCTTTGTATACAACAGGTTCAATTTTCGTCAACCTAGTTTTGTGAGGCTTCTTGTCGTCGATTCGTTAACAACGGAGGCATCTTATGGTCTATGCTGACCTAGATGGCTGATCTCAACTCAAAGATTGAGGTTACTCATAGAGGTCTTTCTTATCAGGCCCTCGAGATTATAATCATTACCTAGCTTAGCGATCTGAACTCCTAACGATCATGATCAAGAAAAATAGAGTGACCACCTAACTGAACAGGTTGATCGATGAATTGAAAATTTCAAGACCTAAAGATAAGATTCGGAAAGGAATCGCAAAGGAATATCCTTCTCAGAGTCATCCATAGATTGTTCGGATACTCTATAGCCATTAGCATATTTTGATGGATTTCTCTACCTTCTTCATGTTCTTATCAAAGGTCAGCTAATCAACTAGTATTCTTGTTGAAGGTGAGCTAATTGATCCATATTCTTGTTGAAGGAGAGTTAATATAGAGATTGACGAATTGTCTAGAATTTGAACTTTTTGTGGTGAGAGGAGGCAAAAGATGATATTTTAGAAGATTTCTACAAGAGTAACTTGTTGGACAGAGTAATAGGATGAACAATGTTTCTCAGAGGCATGGTCGTGCCGCCCTTCCTTTTAGTTGAAACAACTAAGCAAGGTAAGTCATTCTTTCCTTGTCTAAAAGGTTATGATGTGTGTGGCTCTATGTAGGGTAGGATTCATTAGAAACTCTTAATGGTCGTCCTCCTTCTAGCGCTCTTTTGTTGACGGGAGCATGAACTACAATAATGAGGCGGCTTAATAGCAAAAATATGTGGATTAGAAGTATCATTTTTATACGCTTAGGGGCGGGGGGGGNNNGGGGGGGATTAATGTGTTTTACAACCTGCAAACTAATATTGAAGCATAGAAAGGAATCGCCGACTTAAAATAAGAGATCATCAGAGAAGTAACATTCATAGTTGAAGGGATTAATTTCTTAATAACTTACAGTTGAAAAATTATCAGTGAACCAAGTATCTCGGATCATTTTCAAGTTCTTGAAGCAAAACTGTGCTTCAAAGGTTTGCTGATTTTTCTCAAACTCTTCAAGGAATTCTGGTGTAATGGGCATAGTGTCTGTTGCATCCAACGGGACAAGAATAATTTTGATTCCGGAGTGAATAACCTGTTGTGAGATAAAAGAAAATCATATCAACTATTACTATGTCAATATGGGAATCTTTAGTCTATCGAAATTTGATATGAATTGCAACCCAACTCCTTCAAATATACTTGGTAGCTACATAAGATTTATTTATCTAACTTACAAAAGTTGATGTATTTGTACGGTTTTTCTATGAAGCCAAACCGTGTATCAGTTTTGCTATGAAGCCAACAGTTGGCTCCATTGTGGAGCCAACCTTTTATATACAACAAGTAAATCTACCACATTAATAAAATTATATTAGTGTTATTTAAGTAATCAAGGAATATGGCAGGTTTACTTGTTGTATATAGAAAGTTGGCTCCATTATGGAGCCAACTGTTGGCTTCATAGCAAAACCGTGTATTTGTATACACTTATTTTGATATAACGAGGTTTTTAAAGTAGTTAGAGTTTATCTCATACGATTTTCTATGTAGCTTTTCAAAAAGTTGAAAAAAACTTATTTCAACTAATCAAACACTTTTGTTTTATATGCTAGCTTTTCAATCATCAATCATACGAATGTGTTAGGTAAGCACCGTAAGACATCGTATAGTTTATTTCATTAACTAATAAGTTTCTTGTATTCAAATAATTTTGATTTGGTATAATAATTTTATAAAGCAATGTTTTGTCTCATAAGATTTTGTAGTAACATTCTCTAGGTAACTCTTCAAAAAAGCTCATAAAAAATTTTAGTTCAAATGAAATTTTAGATATTTTTATTACACTTTTATTATATTAGTTAACATATCAACCATAAGCTATCAACTATAAACTCAGAATTCACTTTCAAGCTATCAACTAATTTACAAGCTATCAGCTAATTTTTCATATAACTATCTACCAAACATACCTGTAAGTTCAAAATCACTTATAAACTATCTACTAACTATTTATTAAAAATTAAAAACTTTAGTTTATGTAAATAGCCCTTGAATTGCAGAAATTGCTCTCAATATCTAAATTTTACCTTCTGGTTTTTGCTTGTAGGTCAAAAAAATATTATGGTTTTTGGGTAAATATTAATATGGTTTTCTACCTTCTATTCTTCGGTAAAATTTTTTACTAATCCAATTAATCTTTGAATAATTGCATAATTCAATGATAAATTGTTGCAACTTGAATTCCAACAGTTACTCTAACGCGATAATTTCTATTAAAAATTCAAAGTGAATTTGCAAACAATGGAATATATAATAGATTTTTGTTGGAGATTGGCGATTAAACGAATATTATTTCACTTCTAAATTATATCGTCGGAGAGAAGCTCGGGAGGTGTTGTTGATTTTGGCCGGAAGAGAATGAAGATGAATATGCGCAAAGAACGAAGACAATTTAATATGGACTTGGATTATCAGTTTTCTTGTCCAACTTGTAATGTTACTTAATGGTCATAATAGTTGGATTTATTCATTTGGTATTTATTGTCTTTATTATGGAATATGTCTAATATTTAATTATTGGATGAGCATATTGGTTATTTAATGTGTATGATAATTAATTTATTGTAATTTGCTGCGCAGATAATTAATTAAGATCTCATTACTTATTTAATGTACACAATATTTATTTATGTGATGTGATGTGCACATTACTTATTTAATGTGCACGGTGATCATTATATTGCTTGTAAATTCCATATGCAATTATTTATGTTACATGCACATTAATAAAAGCCCTCAAAATAAAATACTAAGTGGGATACGACCTGCACTACTCGTTTGCTGGTTATGTAATTAATTGTGTGTCGGCTTAAAGTACCTTCCTCGATGACAAATAAATTGATTTGCAGATTATCGGAAAAAACTTCTTTCAAGATGTTTATAAAAAATTATAGTAGGAGCATGCACACCTCTCAAACTATGGGGCCCATAATTTTATATAATGGACTTCATACCAAGTAAATGGGATACACTTAGGATACGATAAAAGCATCCTCCCCAATGATGTCACTGAAATTCTGGATGGCCAAAGAACTAGTTTTTAGTTTTGTTCGTCAAGAAGTTCGGTTGACTTATGGAAATTAATGGGTGAAAATCTTTTTGGTGCTATTGTTGAATTCGGATACATCCACACTAACATGACATGCAGTATTCTCCATGGTCTGGGATGTTGGTGATTAATAAATATTGTTCGGAACGGATCAATATGAAGATTAAATTCAATATTTTGATTAGCATTTTTCATGATTCTCTAGTTTTCAAAATGTATTTTTTTTTCTTCCAGTTGTCCATATTACTATAGAGAAAGAAATTACTAGTTTGAAATTGATTGAAAATAGAACTTAGATAGTGTCCAAAATTGCTGAGAATGATAAGTTGAGAGGCAAGTGTATCTGGCTTAAGTCAAATTAGACGGAGGGAAACAAACCTTTCTATTCTTAAGAAAAGAAATGCATATCTAGTTCAATAGAAAGTCAAAACATTTTTAGTGGCGTTATCTATTAGTACCTGGTGAGTAGATACAACCACCATTAATTTTGCAAAACGACTCTAGGAAAGTAAAAGACTAAATGATAAAAGATTACCATTTAGAATGGAATATTGCTACGAATATGGCGGTTGATCCAATGGAACTAGTTTGTCCAATAGATTTTTTTTTTTCTGAGAAATTGTTTTTACGAACCATATTTAAAAAGAATTCATTAGTTTTTAAATTGTATATGATTGGATATTATGTTATTAGATGGATAATATTATGTTGAGAAATAGAACTTTTTATTTATTATGGTACATGCGCAGATAATTTGTGTACTCGGGAACCAAATTTTTTCTAGATTTTGCAACAAATAGAAAGTTTGTAACAAAGAAACTAAAAATAATAAGAAAAAAAAGTTCATTTAAGAAATGATTCGTACATATTTTTGTGTCTATGATTTGATACTTTTATGTATAGTAAGATTCAAAGGTAGATAACCAAAGGACTTCTAGGTAAGTTGGAAACGGATTAAACGATTAAACCTAAGAGTTTTACTTAGTAGCTTAAATGAACAAAATAGCTTTTTGAAGGCCAAGGGGTATATAAGCCAAATAAATATTAGGATAGGTTCCATTTGAACAAAATAGCTTTTTGAACCTATGATTATTTTGACAAGAAGTATTTTTGAATATTTTTTCTTCGCAAATAAAATTATTCAGAACAAGGATGCATTTAAGTGATGCATCTCTAGCATGTGCCCTTTGAGGAATTAAAAGAGAACAAGGAAGCTGTAAAGAAGTTTCAAGATAAATCTATCAATGGAACTACGATTTGATCTTTGGGACTAATACGTTTTAGGAAAGTATAAAATTTACTTATCGGGTGATGGAATTTTACCAAATCATAAATCATAGCTTTTACATTGTTGTTGAATACAAGCTAGATGACTCCCCTCCTACCTGGGGCATATTTGTGTATCTTAGTACTTGCTACCACACCAGACTCACTCAATGGGCAGAGTTGCTTTCAGCTCAGTCTTCATGGGGAAATCATTGGCATATTCTGGGAGATTGGAACGACATTTGCACCAGTGATAAAAAGATGGGGGTGTACCCAGATTCTTTGCTAGCACGGCAGGCTTCAATTCCTTTATTGATAGAATGGAAATGGAGAAGTTGGGTACAAATTCACATGGTGCAAATAACAGATTCTCAGAAGGGCTAGGAGAAGAGAAACTTAACAGAGGTTTTGCATCTGCAAGTTGGCTGAACTCTCATCCCCAGGCTTCTATTTCAATATAGCCAAGTCTTCCTCAAACCACTCAATGTTACTTCTTCAGTCAGGGAATAAGAAGGAAAGAAAAAAGAGCAGGTTCCATTTTGACAAGAGATGGCTCTCAAAGGAAGGAATCAAAGAAGTGGTTCAAGTAGCCTGGAACATTCAGCACTCTGGAACTCCCTTCTTCATTCTCAAAGAAAAAATCAAGGCTACGAGACAGGCTTTACTAATCTGGAGTGCCAACTTCAAATCTCAGAATCAGTCTACCATTGATAATCTCACAAAAAAATTGAACTCCTTGCAGCATTATGAAAGTATTGATAACTGGGAAGATTGGATTGATACTAAAAAAAGAGTTGGACACAGCTTACAGAAATGAAGAGCTCCATTGGCAGCAAAAGGCCAAACTTCAGTGGCTGAAAGAAGGAGATAGCAACACCAAGTTCTTCCATGCTTACAGAACGGTGAGAAGAAGACAAAATGCTATAACTAGGCTTCTCACCCCCCAGAACTCTGTGTGTGACTCTCAACTTGCTATCCAGAAGCACATTGCCCAATTTTACTCTGACTTGTTTACTGCTGATGGGCCTTGAGGAGGTGATTCAATCCTTTCACTTATTTCTCCCACTATTACAGCTGACATGAATCAATTGCTGATCCAAAAAGTAACAGAAAAGGACATCAAGTCAGCTCTTTTTAGTCTTCAACCAGAGAAGTCACATGGGGAGGATGATATGACTGCACTTTTTTACCAATAGTTCTGGGATGTTATAAAATCTGATTTGGTGTCTGTTGTTTCCAGTTTCTTTAATAATAAAGGTCTTCTCCTCAAATACTGGAACCACACCATTGTTTCCCTCATTCCAAAATGTAATAACCCAGATTATGTGACTCAGTTCAGACCAATCAGTCTTTGCACAGTTGTATACAAGGTTCTGTCTAAAATCATTGCTATTAGACTACAAAAAATGTTTGGAAGTGTGCATTAGTGACTCTCAATCTGCATTCATTAAGGGCAGACAACTCATGGATAATGTGATAATTGGTCAAGAGGTCTTTCACCATCTGAATAGGCACAACTCTGTTCATAACTGCTTCATGGCTTTAAAGCTCGATTTAATGAAGGCATTTAACAGGGTTGAGTGGATCTGTATTAGGAAAATCATGTTGAAGATAGGATTTCATGCTGATTTTGTTAATTTGATTATGATTTATATATCTTCATCCTCATTCTCATTTAAAGTCAATGGAGCAGTCAGTGGTTATGTACTTCCAACAAGGGGAATTAGACAAGGGATCCCATATCCCCTTATCTATTCATTATTGTAGCTGAAATGCTGTCTGCTCTGATCTCCCAAGTTGTTAACTCTAGCCACCTCACTGCCCTTAAGCTCTCATCAAATGGACCTGCCATCTCCCACTTACTCTTTGCAGATGACTCCTTAGTCTTCTGCAAAGCCTCTATTGATCAAGCTAACTCTCTCATTTGTATTTTAGAAAGATACAGGCTTTTCACTGCTAAGTCAGTAAATATGAGCAAATATTCAATCTTTTTCAGTAGGAAAACCCCAGTCTACCTCAAGAACAACATTTGTGCTACTCTGCATGGGATTAACTGTCATAGATCCACAAGATACTTGGGCCTTCCTCTTGGAATTGGCAGATCAAAAACTGGATACATTTCAGTACATTCTAGATTCAGTGCAAGGTAAAATTCAGGTTGGAGAGCCAAACTTCTGAGCCAAGAAAAAAAAGTTGTTCTTATCAAGGCTGTGCTACAAGCTCTCCCTATGTTCACAATGTCATGTTTCTTGCTTCCAAAAACATTGTGTGCCAGCATTATCAAATTGTGCTCTAACTTTTGGTGGAGTTTAGTGAAGATCAGACCAAAGTCATCCACTGAAAAGCTTGGAACTTTCTCTCTCTGCCTAAAGGGAAAGGGGGGCTTGGTTTTATGGATCTCCATCTTTTTAACACGGCTTTGATCTGTAAGCAACTCTGGAGGATTTACACTCAACCCAACTTACTTGTCAGCAGGATCTTGAAGGAAAAATATTTTCCCAACTGCTCCATTTTTTAGGCTGTCAAATCTTAGAGCTGCTCTTGGCTATGGTCTAACTGGCTGAAGGTTCTGCCTACATTTGCTGAAGGGTATGTAGTAGAAATTAAGAATAGTGCAACCACTAGATTGGAGGATGTCAACTGGGTGGCCAACTTATTGCAGCCTAAACCTGAGGTTATGAACTTGGCTAGAGGCCACCTAATCTGGGTGAAGGATGTTCTCAATGCCTCTGGGATAGGATGGAATGAATGGTTGGTCAAGCAAGTGTCTAATGCACAGGACAGTGAAGCCATTCTTGAAATCAATACTCTAAAGGCAGACAAGGATGACAGAAAGTACTTGTTGTTCAACAAGAAAGGTGAATTTTCAGTGGCTAGCACTTATTCTTTCTTGTCCCATCATAAACTGCTTGCAATGGATTTACCTGGTTGTAGCTCAATTGTTGGCCCATCACTTGCTAAGATCAAGCAGAGACTTTGGAAACTCAAGGTGGTTAGTAAAGTAAAACTTTTTATCCGGAAGTGCATTTCTGAAGCACTCCCAGTTAAAGTCAATCTCATTAAGAGAGGCCTGGAAGTGGATGCTATCTGCAGCATTTGTGGTGAGAAGCCAGAATCGATCACTTATGTTCTGTTTTTCATGCAAAAGAGCTGCTAATATGTGGAAGCTATCTCAAGTGTCTTGGAGTAGACTCCCTGATCAGAATCTATCCTTCAGAGGCTGGTGGCATGATATCTGTTCTCTTGATGCATCAGAGACATCAGATGCTCGAATTCAACTGACAACTTACATCCTCTGGTGGCTCTGGAAGTCTCGCAACCTCTGCATTTTCCAAGATGTTCTCATGCCTATCACAGTCACATTGAAGATTGCTCACCAAGACTGGATGGCTTTTGCTGATTTATAGTTTTTTCTTGCTCTTTGGTTTGTTCTTTTATTGTTCTTTCTTTCTGTGTTCTCTTAGTTTGGTAGTCTGGTTTCTGTCTTCAGCTCTCTTGGTTGGTTTCTTCTCTAGGTCCTTGGGCAGTGGAGTTTTCTTGTTGTTGTGTTTCTAGTTATGGATTGGTTGAGGTTCTAGGTCGCTTTATGCGTGTCCTTTCATTTTTCTTGTTTCGGTGCTGTTTTGTATTATTCGAACTTGGTTCGTTTTGAGTTGTAATATCTTTATGGTTTCGTTAAAAAAAAAAGACTTTTAAAAGTCTTGAGAAGTCTAAATCAAATACACCAGGATTTCTAAAGTCCTAAAAAGTTTTTAAAAGTCTTTATAAATCCCAATTAAAACTTTGGTGGATTTTTTGAAATTTTTTAACGACTTTGGTGGATATTTGAGACTTCCATAGCAAAATCTCATCAATTAGATAAGGTTTCCATTGCGTCTTTGCTTTTATATTTTATTAAAAAAAGTCTCCAAAAGTATTGCTATTTAAAAAGTCTTATAAAGTATGTATACTTTGATTATCGAGTGACTTATTAATACTCTTAGAAAGTTTCAATTGAATACACTGATATTTTTGGAGATTTATAAAAAATCTTTAAGTCTCACACATGCAGACTTTTTAAAATTCTCATAAAGTTCTAATTGAATACACCAGAATTATTTAATTGAATATAAGTGAATATATTGAGACTTTTAAAAGATTTAAAAAAATCCAAATTAAATACTATCATGGTTTATGAAATATTAAAAAGTATCTGGAATTACCAAACCAAATCAAAATTGGAATTATCAAAGCTATAAGTCTAAAATTGGGCAACCAATAATATATTTGTGAAGGTTAAAATTTCAGGAGTTTAAACAAAGAAGAAATATTAAACTTATAGCAGCACCTGATAAGCAGCAAAGGGGTCAGTGAAAATATTGTACTCTGCATCTGGAGCCGTATTGTCACCCGTATACACATTGCCAGTAGGGCATGATAATGATGAAGTGGGGCAGTTTGCGGTCCTGGGCCTCAGCCCACCGCCCAATATGTATATGGCCTCGATGTTTTTCTTCAATTGTGGGCTGGTCATTAGGAATATTGCCAAATTGGTTGCTGGGCCAGTAACAAATATTGTTGTTGGGCCTGCGGATATCGTGTCTATCATCACTTGTTGAGTCGTAGGTTGTTCAAGAGGGACATATCGTCTATAGCCCTGATTAAAATTAAGCCAATAAATCAAAATTGAAAAAAAAAATTAAAAATAAATAAATAAATAAATTAGCTGTAGTGTTATTGAACACCCACCCCACAATCTCAAATTACACACAATTATCCACACCTCTAAAATATCAATTAATTAGCTATATTATCTGAAATTTAATTAATTAACTAATTAGTTGATTTATGCACATGCGCAAACGTAAATAAAGTGTTATATATTTACAATATGATACTGAATTATAATTTGAATAATAAATATATCAAATTTTACAAATTTGATCATTACTATACGAAAAATTCTTAGAAATATATTATAGTACGACTTCCTTTGATACTGATACAATGCTTTTGTACTATATACCTGCGGAAGAAAGCTTTTCGTATAACCATATTTCGTGTCGATATCTAATCTTCCTTTCATCCCTAAAGGAATAACTTGGCTATATCTGCAATATCCCGTTGTACCATAGTCCTGAAATCGAATTACAGTATTATTTTGTCATAAGAATTTTGACAAAAACCGTAACAGTTAAAAAAAAAAAAAA
>CACSLK010000984.1:26054807-26067101 GCA_902706635.1 Striga hermonthica
CCTTCTTTGGCTCCGTCACTGATCATCAGAACAGATGTATATTGAAATCAAATTTCAAATAAACATTGTGAATTAAAAAATGGGACCGGATTGTTTCGATTTTAAGTGTATGGAACCAACGATCACATATTTTAGCTATTCATTTAATGTGTCCGATAATCTTTACAAAAAACTCCAAAAGTAGTATGTTGGAAATGTTGTCCAAAAATTTTGATAACTATATTTGGGAAATGTTAATCTCTTTATATATATAGATTCCACAATTAGTTATCATAATTTAAATAATATTTCCTTTTCTTACACCAGTGCACATCTCGTGCGATGTACGGACATGTTTATTATATAATTTATTTTTAAAATTTGATTTTAAACATAATTATCTATATTTAACATCTCGTATTGCAAGAAAAAAATACAAAATATGAAGAATTATATATTATTTATTTAAATAGAATGAGTGTCCCCAAACAAGCCAACAATATCTATGTATGCACCCTCTACATATACGTTGGAAACGTCTGAGTTTTAAAATAATTTCAAACTTTTCGAAAACAATTTAAACTTCTTAACATCGTATCTCAGGGTACTTACTAAAAATTGTTGCTACTTACTAAACATTTCTGCTCTTTAACTTTTCATGACATCTCAAATCCCGAAAATTACTAATTGTTCAATTCAATTTAAACATAGCAGAGCGTATGAGTACTAGTCTATAAACTGAATTGAAATATTGAATCTGATAATTCAAACAAAGTTCAGAATAACTAGAAACATGTTCGGAAATAAAACTATTCAATGTAGAAGCATAATAAACTACATAATATAAGTCTCGCATCATCTGCTAACCTGAAAATAATAATTGTGGGAAGTGAGCAAACAACTACCTCACCGATAATCTATACTATGCAATTATTCATGATAATAGCAGAGATCGATGTTTTTAGTATATAAATGAATAAACTGATCTGTATTGTTGATGCTGCTAATCCGTTGCGGCTTGCCCGCTACAGATATCTGGCTCTAGTGCACACTGTTTACCATCGAAGCAAAGGGGACGTTACCCGCTCGACAACGGGAGCTTTGATGCCCACTCTTAGGCAATGCCCACTCTCAGGTAAAAACTCATAAACATACATCAACCATAAATACCTTACGATTATTAAGAATTAAAACATAGTATAAAAATCCTCAGCTGGACTGCTCACTCACAGTGACTGAACTGCTATATAATGAATGAATGTGTGTAGATGGCAAACAAGGCAGGTAAAACAGAAAAAATCACAAAATCAGATAATCCACGAAGAAAATAAGGCAGACAATACTACTATCGGTTGCTTCTGACTTCTCGGCTTGGCTGGATTGATCTAAAGTTCCCGAATAAAATCTAACTTAGACTCGAAAACTACAAATTTTCTAGAGTGCTAGAACCGAGCGACTGTTTTTGGACTATTACCGGCGCGCACGCTGGCTGCTGGATGCATCTGGCGCCCTACTGACAGGGACTGACTCGGGCTTGAGAAATGGCAGGCGGCAGGGCATGGGCATGCTGCAGGTCGTCGGCAGACAGTGGCCCACGGGTGCGAAAACTCAGGGCGCAGGCACAGAGATGCGTGCGCTCGGGTGCTGTTAGGCATGGCTTAGGGGCGCTGAGGTGAGGGTATGCAGGCGTGGAGAGGTGCAGTTGTTTGCGGGCACTAGAGCGCTGAACTTTGCTGAGGATGGCGCGAGGGTGTCATGTCTGCACGAGGTCGGGCGCCTGCTGGGGCACTGGCGATGCCTGCGGCGCCTGCTCCTTGCGTCTTCCAGCTAGGGTTGTCTTGGCCAAACTAATCGAACTCCGTCGAGCTTTTCCGTCCAACTACTGGCTATCTAAATGCTAACATAAGTGACCTCTAAACTAAGTCTAAGGGCTCAACTCACCTTAACAAATTTAAGGCTAACAAACCTTAAACCCTGTCAAACCTAAACCAATCAAAGGCTAAACAAAACACCACATCAAGAGCACAACAACATATAAATACACATAAAAAACTCAACAACCAAATTCAGGGCATAGCTAATCAATCAACACAATGAAACAAAGCATTAACATAATATAAACATAAGCTCTCTGCTCTTAATTTGAACATGCCTCTAAAGATGAAAAATGATGCATGTAAACTCCTCAATACTCAACTTATACTCAGTAATAAGCACTGAAATCAGAGGCTCAATGATACTTAATCAATTGGCCATCTTCAAGATTTTTCACAGAATGCCACACAACTCATATGAGGCTGAAACTTAACAGTATAATAGCCAACATACTTAAGAAATACCAATTAATTTCTTCCCAAGCGCATAACAATAAGCATGCTAACTCTAAAGCTAAACATCACATAAGAACATGATCTTGACACCATCAGCTTCAAGAATTTCTATAAAATTTTGTATGCTAATTTATCTTTCCGCAAGAGAATAGGGTGCTTAACATATGAGGCTGAAAATTGACAGACATACTCACAACTCATTTAAGACATACTCATAACAATTTTAGATTAAAATCATGAGTTTAGCCTAAGAAAATCGAAACCAGTTTCAATCTGACATGTTGAGGCTGAAACATTTTTATCTCATTCAAATCACATCATCAAAGGCTTACACATGCTCATAACACATATAGAAAGTCGTCATAAAATATTTATATTGATATCATGATCATAGGCTGAGATATACAATCCAAAGTTGCAGCTAAAACATGTGATTTAATTCAAATTGACACGTATGAAATAAAAAAGTTCTACATCATGCTATATATATATATATATATATATATATATATATATATATGAAAAATATTCTGAAATATCACATGCTTATCAACAACACGTACAAGAAATAACCTATAAATGTTCAATTCAATCGTACATAAATAGATAGGGAAAACTCGAATCGAAGCTGCAGCAATTGTAAGGATTCATAAGGCTCAAACTATTCAATCTCAAAGCATACTTCTAATCACCTAACCACTGAGACTTAGCCACATAAAATCACATGCAAATACACATAAAATCACATGAAAATAGATAGGGCAAGTATTTTAGGATAAAAAACTTGATGGATGTTAAAGCCAAGAATGGTGATTCTTGGCTTTGGAAAAGTAGGCATAGTGCTACGTTCTCCCTAAGTATGGGTGCTAAGTTTGAGGTGGGTAATGGTAAATTTATTGATGTTAGGGACTCTCCTTAGATTCCAAATAATTTTTCTTTCAAACCAAGATGATATTTCAGGGGGGATAGAACCAGTATTCAGAAGGTGATTGACCTGATTAAGAGTGGGAGAGTGAAATAGAGATCTAATTCTTCAAACTTTTGATCCACTTGATGCTACTTCTACTCTAAAAATTCCATTGTCCAATCAAAGAAAGAATGGTAGGTTGATTTGGCACTGTGGTAAGAAAGAAGTATTCACAACAAAGGCTATGTATGAAACCATTTTGGAGGCTACAGGCAAACTCATTGCTCAAGCTTCTACTAGTGAGACTAGGGTCTGGTGGAAGAAGATGTGGAATTCAACCTGGCATCTGCTATTGAGTAGTAATTTGGGGGTAGGTGGTAATCGAGCTACCGGAATTGGGTCATTCTCTAAGAAAGTTTATTCAAGGCTTTGTTTACCATCTAGTCGTCAATTCACATAACCAAAAACAAGTTTCTACACATTCTACTCACTTGATGTGGATTGATTTGCACGAATATAAACTAAGACATTAAGGACAAAGGATGAAAGATGCAAATTTTAGAAAAAAGATTGAAACTTTGGTCAAATAGAAACTCCACGACTCAAGAAAAATTTAATAAACAAAGAGAAATATGCTAGCTAACTGATCCTAGGTAATCTAACACGAGCTTTCTACACTAAATCATCACGCTTTGACCAAAGTCGAGACCCCTTTATACTAGACAAGCACATATGGATTCTTAACACACGTAAGCAAGCAATGAAATAAAATAAAGACCTAGAATCGAGCATAGACACAAAATTCGAAAAACAAACTCGAAGTAGTAAGCCGTAAACAAGGTACCTACTCTCGTATCGCATGCCCGGACGAAAATAGTGCGTAAAATTCAATATTGATAAAAATAAGAGTGCCAGAATTACCAAAAAAAACGAGTAATGAATCTCCAAACCAAAGCATAAAAATAAAAGAAAGAAAATAGAGAGGATTTCTCAACTTAGAAGTTGGGATACGATGGGTTGTGTCAAAAAATACAAAGCACAATGTCTATTTAGAGCTAACCACAAACTCACATTAAAAAGTTCTTCAGTTTGCGGGCCTCGAAATAGGTCGCATAGAGTGTGGCATTATTTGGTGCTGGCAGGGTGCGATCGCCGATCGCGAAATCAATTTTGCTGAGAGCGTGGCATTACTTGGTGCTGGCAGGGTGCATTCGCTAGTCACGGAATCAGTTTTGCTGAGAGTGTTGCATTATTTAGTACTGGTAGGGTGCATTTTCCGGTCGCGAAATCAGTTTTGCAGCAAGTGCCCGTATCATGGCAATGCCTCGGAATGATCTATTTCTCTTGATAGCTCGGATGGCTCGATAAAATGGCTCGGACAAGGTTCGGATGGCTTAGAAATGGCTCATCTTCCCAAACTCGAATAATGTGGACCTAAAAAATACCAGAAAGATAAGAAAAATACGGCAAATAACAAAACACATGTCGAATGCAAAAAGCACAAAATACGATAAAATGGACCAATCGACAGTAAAATGAAGCTAAAAATACTCAACTAAGACACATAAAATACACGAAAATAAGTACAAAAACTCAATAAACAACACCCCACGCTTAACTCTTCGCTTGTACTCAAGCAAACAAAACAACAAGTAGTTCGAGAAGAAAAATCGAACGGTCTAAAATTACTGGTCATGCAAAATGCAACTCTCTTTTTCATCCGGTTATCCACATATTAAACTCAAATTCGAAGACACGGTCCCCACAAGATGAATCCATATAATACAAAAACCCGTCCAAAGTCATTCTACACATGATTTACTCGATTCAATTTTTTTTTTTCCAAATACATGTGCAAAAAGCTAAACGAGTTCTACTCAAAGTATAAGACACGACAAGCACGAAACCAACATTGCCAACTCCCTATTTCTTTTTCTTTTGTTTTTTTTTACATAAGCTACTTTTTCTAAATGAGAGTCGTTGGGACGATTATTACTTACGTTTATCCTCGGGGTGTGTCCCCGAGTTTCCAGAGCCGGTTTCCCGTACTCATTAACCCAATTTATTGAAAAAGAGACTAATCGGGTCAAGCGGAGTCTAATCCTTTCAACTCTCATGAGCTCATTTTGTTCATTTTTTTCTCGTGAGCTTATTTTTCCAAACGATGTTTCTAGACGATTATTATCTTGATGTAACCTCGAGAAGTTTCCTCGAGTCTCCTAGATAGTTTTTTCGGGCTCATTATCTCATTCCATTACGTGAATCGAAATAAGAAAAGCCTAATTCATATTTCCTCGCGTACTCATATTTTTGTTCTTTTTTTTTTTTTTCTGAAGGAAGTGACACACATAAATACATCATGAATACAATATCATAGACATCACGAATCAATCAAGACGTACCAAAAGTCTACAACATAATATGATTACAACAATTGAACATAAGGCAAGAATGTTTCAAGATAACCAATCGAGAACAAACAAGAGACAAAACAATTTCATGAACTCGAATACAGGTTCAAACGTCAAAAAATCGTCATTTAATTTAAAGAAACCGTCCAATTCATCAAGCTCATAAGGCACGAAAATTAACAATGAAACAAATCAACAATCTCAACTCACTACTTAGCTATTTTGACTCTTGAGCAAACATTGAGCTTCATGCGGGGAAATCGGCACAAACACACAAAACTCAAACAAAACCGGTCCAAGACACAACCAACACGAAAATAAAGCACCCAAAATGAAAGAAACACGCCTAAGGATGCATAATCACGAAAATCCCTCCCCCACACTTAAAACAAAGCAGTTTCCTCATCGCTTGACCAAAAAGCATAAGAAATGAACACATAATCACACAAGCTCATGCGATGAACAAGAACGAAAAACAATAAATGAAACATGAAAACAAACACACAAGAACACAAAAAAAAAAAGAAATAATAGAAAAAAAGAAAATGAGGAAAAGAACGTGCGTACGTTACACGGTGGTGTTCCACCGTGTGTCCAAATGGTGTTCGTCCGGTGGGAATAAATTATATTGGCCCAAAGGCCTCCTCGAACTCGAACAAGACCATCCGAACGATTACACAGGGTGAGCATAAGCCATCAGGGTCAATCGCCATATGAAAGTAAATATTTTTGATCCCTCAGCTCCGAGTAAGGGCCACTTGTTTGCATCTCGGAGGATGAATCCAAAAATACTCGACGAAGACACAAGTTTGCTTTTAAAGCTCAAAAATTGGGACTCGAGTCCTTCAATGATACTCGCCAAACCACGACACGACCAACTCTTCTTCGAGTCCACCACAACAAATTGACTTTCAGAACTTGTCGTACGTATCAACCTACAAAGCAAAACACTTGGCAACTACTACAACACTGGGCACGCCTGGCAAAACGTGTCTATCACACACAATTCCAACTTCAATCACCCAAAACGACTACTATGACAAGAGTAGTAGCTCAATCTCAACAAAAATTAAATACAAGAATAGTTCAAGCCATTATACCTTGGAGGTGTGGTTTCCGGAGTTCGTAAAGAGAGAGATATGAAATCTTTGGAGCTCCGGTCACCAGAAATTGTATCCAACGTGAGGAGACAATGGTTGGTACCAAGAAAATCTCAAAAATAGCTAACATGAAGCTCAGTGAAAGCTCTCTTGCCGCAAAAAATGGTCGCCAGAAAAAGTCGTCGGTTCTAGCGACGGTGGTCAGCGGTGGGTGCGACTCGGGACGAGGAGTCTGGGGGTGCCTTCGGATTTTCGTGGGTCCAAGTGAGTCACCGGGAATTGAAAAATGAAGGTTGGAGAAGATTTGTAGATCTACAAGCTTTGGCCGGAAAATTGGAAGCCTTCTCGCCGCTTTGCTTGAAAATTGAATATGTTGTTAGCGTTGAGAAGAAATTCGCGTTGATATAAGAATTTCATGATCAGAGGTGGTTTTTCGGAGGCGGCGACACTAGAGGCGTGAGGAAGAAGACTGGCTGCGGGGCGCCTGGGCATTTTGCGGGTCGCGAGTAGGATTTGGTGCGCGAGCTAGGACTCGTAGGTCATGGACGGAGCTTCGCTGACGAATCAACGTTGCCAGGCGCGAAAATGATTTTGGCTCGCAAACGCACTGGGACAGGAGTTGGGGGCTCGCGCATGTTTAGTTGGCGAAGTAGAACTCGCAAGTTATGAACCCGCATTCGTAGAGCGTGAAAAGTGGTCCGCGCGAGTTCATTCTGACTGGGCGTGAGATAGTTTTCGAGTCGTGAACGCACCGAGGCATGTCCTACGAAGGCGCGGGTTTCGCTGGCAAAGTATAATTCGCGGGCTATCATACTTAGCCATATTTCAAACATATTCTCTCTCAACTTATACTAACACTCCCAAACATGAATCTTGCTTGATTTCGCTCATCATTTTTTTGGCTCCGCTCTAACAAGTCGGTACTATCGAGTAGGTCAGCTCCGAGCCCCGTTTCCTTCTCCGAAAAATATTGTGTGTCATGTGATTTGAGGGCTATTTATTCTCGATAAAAAGGGAAATACGAGAAAACACAAAAAGCATGGGTTGCCTCCCACGAATTGCTTATCTTAATATTGTTGACAACCGGCTCGGGTTACACTCCAAGATGAAGATAATTGGGATAATCTTATCATATTTGTTCCTACACCAAACAAGGATCACCTCGGAAGAACGGTACACCTCGGTTAACAGTTAATGATCAAACTGATTCCTTAGAAGATTTATAAAAAGACCGACCTCTTAAAGGATTTCTGAATCCTTCACTTATAAATTGAGGACCGACGTGACCAGTTTCCAAAGAAGGTCACTAAGAATGTTTTCTATTGGACCAAGAATAAAAGTATAATCATTGTTTTCTCCTCAGTAATTGGCAGACCGCTTCAAAAAGGCATATCGCATTTAATGCAATCCTATCTATCTCGTACCAAAGTCAAAGCACTTGTGCCTATAAATAGTAGAATTTTTTATTATATAAGGGATCTGTAACAACCCACTTTTATTTGCCAAAATCCAGAATAAATTTTTTAAATTTATTTCAAAATCACTTGAGGCGCTACTCATTTTCAAAACGTGCATCATTCCTTAACAACAATCTCATTACTCAATCAATCATCAATCCTCATTTATCAATAATAAAACCTCAATAATCAAACTTGCAATCCAATAATCAATCCAATAATCACAATATCCTAGGGAGTACACCCTCTATCAATACTTCATTATTCAATAATCAAGAAAACAATAATAACAATATTCAGTTTTCAAAAGCGGAAACAATATCATTAATAAGACCACTACTCGCATCCCTCCGCTGTGCCCACAATACTAACCTGCATCCATGAAGAGCAGGTGGGGTGAGCACAAAAGAAACAATAGTGCTCACCACTATGCAGTAAACGTTATTCATAATAATGAAACAGTAATCAATAATCAATAAGGTATGGTCTCAGCATGTATACGAAGCAATAATCTATCCCATTCTCACATCAATAATGCAATAATCAGACTCATGTGCACACCTACGCATAGACTACTGCTGACTATATATTGAATGCCTTCCGGTCCTACATCGAGTGCCAGCCAGTAGGAGTAAACCACCCCGCTGGCCAAAACCTACGATTTGGTCTTACAATCGGGGATCACCAGCCAGAACCTACGCCCTGGTCTTACAGCTCTCAAGGGAGACTACCCAACGGGTATGTTCTACAGCTAAGGGATAACCCGAAATTCGGTGGCCAATACAACTCACACAAAAGGCTACATGATCCACATGCATACTTTGATCATACCACAAATAATCAGTAATAACATTTAAGGCATAGCAATTTTTCAAAATAAACCCATCTGGATATTCTGAACTAAAACTGAGGGTTGTCGCTTATGTGGAAACTCAAGGGCTCGACTCCAATCGACATAAATATAAGCGATACGCGAATAAATAACTAACCCTTAACTTGATAAACTAATTCACTACTTTGAAGACATTTTCAGTATAAGTCTTTGGTTAATTGATAGTCCGGCTTGCTTAATATACTCAGCTAAGATATTCGTGGCTCATACATACTTGATGGATCAAGAAATCAACCACTTAGGTCATATAATCGAGCATTTCGATGGTGCGTGCCACTTTTGGAATTAAACTAATGATTTGTAAAACATGATATGTACAACGATTTTCAATTGAGCACAGCTAGCAGCACATAAGTCGTAATAGCATGAAACCATTGGCATGTGATTCCTATGACATAAATCTACAACTCTCACGAACAACTTAAAATCAGACGAGGTCATTATCTACATGATAATCAACAAACATTCAACATAAGGGTGCAGTCAAAACATTCAAACAAGGTGGCAGCATTTTGAGGATAACTCGAGTTATAGTCATGCTAAAAATATGAATCAGGTACTCATAAAAAGATAAAAAATAAAGATACAATTTTTATGAAAACAACTTTAACAATTTCTGACATTGTCACATAGATAATTCAACAACAACACAAAACATAGCTACAGTCCAGAAATGAAAATGAACAACTCATATTGTCTCAGTATTTCCAAGATCACAGGAGCTACAACCATGCTATTCAGGTGATTCCAAAAGAAATAAGTAGCTAGCATATATATCCACAACTTTAATGCAGATCACTTAAGCCAACAATAACTTTAAAACCGAGTTTAAGCATAAAACACTTAAGTCAAGAAATCTGCCAGAATAACCATTTATCAACTTACAACACTTGCATTAAAACAACAATAACTCAAATTATAGAACTCCAAATCATACAAACTCAAAATCTGCAGAAACTACACAAGGAAAATTACAAATTTTATGAAGAGAATTTTTACATATAATCACGTTGAAGGCATCACTTCAGAGCATACATTCCATGCATAGACACAGCCACTGCCTCGAAATTTGGGATATAAATCCAACATAGAAAAATCATATAAAATCAACGAAAACTCCAAATTGCAAGATTTCATCTCCTAAGGAAAGTTTATAACATGTACTACATGTTTCTTGTAGATCACATTTTCATATAGCCACATTAGGATCATCAAAATCAGCCTAACATCATAATCACCAAACCTGCCCGGATTTATACAAACAGCATGCGTGTTCAACTTAACAAATTCATAACAAATTCAAATCAAATCACATTTTCAAAATTCCAAATCTCACTGAACCCTAACTAAAAGTTCTACAATTCACATGAAGAACAAGTGTCCAAGAAACAACTTCTTGGTTGAGAAAAATTGAGCACAAATAGAGGCTCTAACTTAGAGTTTTCAATTCAATTTCAACTCAAAACATGCATTCATGAACATAGCAACGAAATCACATAAACACAACATTAAAAAAGCCTCGATATCAATTCCATAGACTTAACGTTCGTTAAAACATAAAGCACATTGTCTGAGGTCCAACTCGATCTTATTAACGAACATAGACGACCATAAAATCTTTTATACTTCCGCTTGTCTTTATTACGTGTCTTACATGAAATATTGAACGAATTAAATTTCATTCCAGGCTCGGGAAATTATACCGTTATCGGTTCTCGAAGGAAGTGGCTGAAAACGAGCTCGACTCTCGGGCTTGAAATGAGTTCAGTTTTCTCGGCTCGATGCTCGGCTCGTTGTTTGGATAGAGGAGGGCCTCCGAGGGGTCGCCGGCCATCGCAGTCAGTTCGTGACTCGTGAAGACGACCCATGGACGTCAGGGCTCGCGAGTGTTAGAGGTATGCTGTAAAAGCTATGTTTTGTAGATTCTATCAATTCCATTTTGATCTGACAATCATGTTTCGGTCAAAGTACATATGTTTGCAGTTTATTTATTTATGCAATACATACTCCATGTCTTATATTGAGGTAGTGTGTGTAACGCCCCGTATTTTATTAATAAAGGAAAATACTAGCTTTTAGTTTAAAGCTAGCATTTGTTAATAAATAATCATGTTTATGTTCAAGCTCAGGTTAATCAGTCAGTTATATTCCAAGTTCGACTATTAGTCGATAAATTATTCGGTTAATTATTTCAGTAAACCGGATAAGTCTCCAGATTTAATTTCAATTCGTTTGATTAATTAATGAGTCCGAAATTAATTATTCAGTCAGCGATATCCCGTCATGTTAATCACGTTTTAATTCTGATATATTAAGTATTAATTTTCGGAATTAACTTATTTCAGTCATTTTAGTTAAAGATTACCGGAAATTATTTTCGACGTTCCGTTTACGTTTGGAATAATTTTGATAATTAAGCATTATGTTTAATTAAAGATTAAACATAAAAGAGGTGATTAATTATTAATTAATCACAAACATTAGTGCAAAAGCCGTACCAAACTTCCCAAATTCTTCTCTTTATTTTCATTAAATCGTAAGTGGTTGTTAGTGAGATTTGTGGGGAAATATTTCTCCTCCTTAAGTTTGTACGTGGCAAGGTTGGAAGTCATTAGGTGATTAGTCACCTAAGTTATGCTTAATTTTGTTCCAAGTGTCATTAAAAAGCTAAGACACATAAACCTCTCAATATCACCTTCCATTCGGTTATGGTATAAAGTGGAGACTTGGGATTGATTTTTCCCACCAATTCAGCTCCTTAATTAGTATAATTGAGAGGGTGAGAGTTAGAGAATTTTCCAAGTTCAAGCATATCAAGCTACCGCACGCAGGCCCAACGCGTACGCACCGCTCCGCCCCGCCGAGAGAGTTTAGCACGCACGCGAACGCCGCATCTAGCGGAGATCATCGACTAGCGGAGAGGTAGTTAACTCTCATCTTGTTGTGATAAAGAGCATTAAAATTAGCTTTGATCATAACTTGAGTTTAAGTCCGCGTCTTAGCCATGTTCGTGTTCGTCGTGCGTGAAGTTCACGTAGGGCATATCATGTTTAAAATTCATACTCTCTCGAGCAATAATCATGAAGTCAGTATTTTCATGTTATATCCTGTTGTTTCAGCTTATGTCGTTCGGAAAAATATTCGTGTTACGCGAGTGTCAAGTATATTAAGTTCATTTTCCTCGAACACTTTATGTGATTTTATTCAGTAAATCATTG
>CACSLK010000984.1:26128546-26139790 GCA_902706635.1 Striga hermonthica
CCGAGACCTAGCAACCATGAGCTTTGTTTGATTTCTCGATTAAAATCGAGTAAATTCCAAATCTATCTGCCCATTAGATTGTGTTGTTAAGACGAACTTCACCAACGATATTCTACATCGTCTCTGAGTCGGCAAAAATTTTAAAAGGTAACGTCCATATTCTAACTATAGATTCCTCTGCATTAGGATTTATTTCGATAAGTTTAATATTATGCGCGTCGTTGTCGTTCCTCATAGAACCCAACAGGTACATCTTCTGTAGCCCAACTTGGTTCACCGCCTTGAATTGCCGCACTCAAAGGCTTCACAGCTCCAACACCTGAGTAGCTACCACTTACATTGTTGTTCCTTATAGTCTTGACCAAATTCCTACGACTCATATCGGATAGCCTTGATTCTTTTTGTTTTCCGACTTTAGCTCGAAGATCAAAATTTGGATGACGGTTCCTATAAGCTTGTGCGTTTTCAATGGATTTGAATCCGGAGTATGATAAACCATATTGAAACTGAATTTGGTTATACCTCACAAATGAAATGCATATATCTCATACCTGGAGCAAATTTCACCTCGGTAACTCCTAAAGACAATCCTGCCCGTTCAAGTCTCGACTCCTTCACTAAACGCTTATAGCTTCTTTTTGCTTCACTGAGATTTAACAACTCATGTATGTGAAGCCCAAGTTCAGCGTTGAGCTTCAGTTTGTTCTTCCGTCTGGCTACAAGTACGAAAAGTGCCAACCTGTTAATGCAAATAAAACAAGTTAGAATTAGAGTTATGTTGAAGATCCAAATGAACTTACTATATGCTAAAGTAATATGAGTTTGGATGGTCATCCCATCAATCAAGTTTCATTGAAGAAGTCGGCCGACTGCCAGTCTCTTCCGATACAAAACCACTCTTCTTGAAAGTCTTGAAGAGTTTCTGGAATTTCCATGATAAGCTCACCGATTTTTAATGTCGTTTTCGGTTTATCGGCACAAAAAAAACAACACAAAGGATCATACACTTGCCTATCCAGACTTTTTCTAAAAGTAAAAAGACTTCTCATGTCGGACACAGAAGGAAGATCATAACCCTCTTCATTCAATAAAATTAAAAGGCCTATTATCTTCTTCTAACTATTTGGGGAAATTTGACACAGACTGAACTTTCAATCGCGTAAATAGTTGGTTATTAGGTTGGGAAAGGGAAATCATAGCCCTCACCTAAGAGACTCGGCAAAAATCCCAATACATCCGGGGAGGAGGACATGTAATACTCTCTCCAGGGTAAGGAGCAAACAATTTTACCGACTCCGGGACCCTAACATGTTCCCGTAACAACACCACGTCGGCGTCAGTGAGAATTCTGGGTTCACCTAAACAACCAATATCGGCCTCCAGCCATCGACGTCCAGGTCGTCTCCAATAATCTGGTAAATACATTGCATTTTTCTCAACCTCGAGGTCACCCTCGATGTTATTTTTCTCTAAATTGAGACACTAAACAAAGAGCGGATCCCAACGGTGATACCCAAGTGCCCAATCGACCTCCTCCGAGTCAATAAATTCTGTCGAGATTGTTTTACTACTATCAATACTAGACGCTACTTCCTTTCCACTGATAGACAACATATTCACAGACCAAGTTACTCACACATATTAGGAAAAAAGAAATCCAAACCGACTTACCCACTGCTCGAAAACCCTAAGGACACACAAAGACGATCACTCAAATTTGTGCAAGAAAACAGTCGAAATCAGAAGATAAAAGTTTGAGAGAGTGCAAATTCATAAATTATCAAAGTAAAGTGTACGAGGATCAATATCGCTGCTATTTATAAAAGTTTGAATTATAACCGTTGCATATCGAAAGAGGGGCGCGTGCAGGTGACGTACCTCTTAATGACGAAACGTTTTGATACCCCCATTAATACAAGTGGAACAATCACCAATCGCCACCTCATTACTATAATTATACCGGTTGTTCCTATTAACTACAGGCACGTCTTTTCATTATTACCACGTATGAAAAAATTCGTTATGTCGTTTTAGTCTTCAATAACACAAAGCGAATAATTCCTAAGTCTTGAGACGTCGGATTGTTACAATGTCGGTATATAAAAACTTTAAGTCGGTTTTGCCTTACAAATAACAACGACATTAGCAACCATGGCAACTTGTATGCCTGCTAATCTCGGGGGCCTCTCTGTTGACAACCGACTCGGGTTACAATCCAAGATGAAGATAATTGGGATAATTGCACTGGATTTGTTCTTACACCAAACAAGGATCAGCTCGGAAGAACAGTACACTTCGGTTAATAGTTAATGATCAAACTGATTCCTTAGATGAGTTATAAAAAACCGACCTCTTAAAGGATTTCTGAATCCTTCACTTATCAACCGAGGATCGATGTGACCAGATTCCAAAGTTGGTGACTAATCACGTTTTTTATTGGACTAAGAACAAAAGTATAATCATTGTTGTCTCCTCAGCAATTGACAGACCGCTTCATATCGCATTTAATGCGATCCTATCTACCTCGTATCATAAGTCAGAGCACTTGTGACTATAAATAGTAGAATTTGTTAATATAGAGAGGATCGAACTCTCGAAAATAAATATATCATCTCGGTTACAACAAAAACCGATGCCTTGTATTCAATGAAAAATACAGTGATAATACAAAGTCTTGATTTTCCTTGCTTTAATTACAGTGTATCATGGTTGTTAAATTTCGCATAACAACAAATGTCTTGAGCTTGACGTCCCCAAACCAAATCAACCGAGTTCTAAGAAGAAATGACGATCGTGTGACGCCTTTGTATTCTCCAAAAGTAGACGAGTCGGTAGAACAAAACAAAAGTTGGCCGAATGAACTCTTGTGGCCGCTTTCTTGTGAAACTGAGCACCGGTATCAAAAGCCACCATGAGAAAAGTTAGATCCTTACAAACCAACGTCGCATCAATGACCTCCAGAAATATGAAAATGTCCGTGGAGCACGTCGAATCAATCCCGACCCTCATTTTCATTATCTCGAATGTGTACTCATCGATATCAATCATTAAGAGCATGGGCGTAAACACACTAAACTCCTCCAAATAGTCAGATCCTAAATAATACGTAACGACGACCCAGAGGACATGAGAAACACTTTAAACTCAGCACTAGTACAGTGCCCGTGCGATGCACGGGGCTTTATTATTTATGTCCTCTTTTAAAAGCGATTTTGCATTCAAATTGTATAATAAAGGAACAATCATGACATTAATAAATATAATAAAAATAAAATATATTTATTTTTGAACACTTACTTATATACAACATTCATGGTTTGTTTCTTTAACAAGTCGTCTTCACCACAAATTAAGATTTCCAAACTACTTTGATTAGTGACATGAGAGACAACAACATACAACAGAGCATTATTAAACAGAACTAGTAGATATCCTGTGCATATGCACAGATGTACATAAAATACTAGTAAGTAATATTTGAGAATTTAATATTAAAATTCTCAAAAATTTGATTATTAGGAAAAATAAATTAACGATTTTATTATTATGAAAAATTGTTCATTATCATTAGATAATAACAGTTTGATTATTATTATTATTATTATTATTATTATTATTATTATTAAAAGACAATTGTTTATAAGCTTCTAAAGTTGTTTGACTATGCTATTAAAATAATTTAATAACTGTTTTTAAAGAAATTCTTTCATGAGATACAAAAGAAAAAGGAAATATTGAAGTTAATATAAATAACTTGAAACAATTGTTTATAATTATGTAATTTATATTTATTGTAAATTATTATTAGTTGGTATTAGCAATAACTATTATATAATATAATAGAAAAAACATTATTACACTTAATAGGATGTGTTAATGTGAGAAGTAAAAAAATATTAATGATAAATTTTGTAACTGAAAATAGAATTAGAAGTGTTATTAAACAGGTAAAGTTAAATGCTAAGCTAGAAATTCTATATATATATATATATATATATATATATTATTAAAAAAAGTTATTTATAAAATTCTAAAGTTGTTTAACTATGCTATTAAAACAATTTACTAATTGTTTTTAAAGAAATTTTTTTATGAGATACAAAAGAAAAAGAGAATATTGATGTTCAAATACATAACTTGAAACAATTGTTTATAATTATGTAATTTATATTTATTGTGAATTATTATCAGTTGGTATTAGCAATAATTATTATATAATATAATAAAAACATACATGATTACACTCATTAAGATGCATTAATGTGAGAAGTAAAAAATATTAATGACAAATTTTGTAATCGAAAATGGAGAGAAAATTTTAGAGGTTTTATGATATAAGATATTATACCCATAAGGCCAAACCAGCCTACTGACCGGTCGAAGAGGCCATACCGCGAGGAAACCAAGCCGAAATCGACCAGTCAACCAGCCGACCAACTAAGCAGTCGACCAATCCATCATTCGACCAGATAAGCGATCGAGCATATCAGTCGACCTCGATCGGCCGACCACTTAGCGGACTTAACACTTCATAGATTGGCCTAGTCACAGGCGCGTGAAAGAGCCTCTAACAGAATTTTAGGAGAATATTCATCCCATGTGCAGGAGGAAACGTGTCGAGAACTTACTGGTTGATAGCGACAACCACCTCTGACAGCTCCCAACGTCCCGCGCCACCTCTGACATACGCGTTGTGTGTCAGAGTACAGATGAGCAGCTTGGGCAGCTAGCTCATCAAATCCGGGCAGCCTTAGCGCAGGTATTTCACTCCTATATAAAGTGGGTGAGCCTTTCTTCCTTAACACAATTTTTCCACTACTCAATTCCAGTATACTCGTACACATACTGACTTAAGCATCGGAGGCTCTTCACCGGACACAACCCTCGGTGTGAGAGTTATTTGCTGGTTTCCGACATTCTATCGGCGAGGAAAATAATCGATCTACCCCAAACCGGACCAGGACGCTCACACTTGCATTATTGGCGCTGTCTGTGGGACTTTGTTGGAGAAGTTATGTTTGAAGCTCAGCTATGGTGGATGAAATTCCCAGAACCAACTTGCAGTCGACGTTCGACGACGCTTGGACGACGACCAGGCCGATTGGGCAAGGCCCTCCTCTGGGTTTCTCTGGCCCTTCACAGACGCCGGTCACTACTACACCCATCCTTCAAAGTGTGGGAGCGTCTACAGCGATTCCTGGGGGAGATGCCAGCTCCAGTCGTGCCTAGGAGGCTCGCGCAGTAGATACGATGGCGATGCCACCGCCGCCGCCCCAAAACCCAGTGGTGGCGCAACCAGGAGGAGTGGAGGCACAAGGAGGAGCACTACCGCAAGCCATTGTACAAGCTCCCGGCCAACAGATGCAGAGGATAGCGGCGGCCGCGACGGCGCAGGCGGTGCAGAAAGTCACAAGCCACACGTCTCACGCCACAACCGCGCCGACCACGGTGGTAGGAAGCCAAGACGAGGATGTGTCCAGTTATGGAGATGTAGGAGGAGGAAGAGATCGTGCTATGGAGAGGATGGCGGAGCAGTTACGCCAGTTACAAGACAAGGTTGAAGGGATGCCGGAGAGAAGAGCTCGAGGACATCCTTTCTCGAGGGAGATTCTCACTGCTCCTTTGCCGAATAATTTCAAGGAGACTAACATGGTGTATGACGGGTTGTCTGACCCATCGAGGTATGTGAGGACCTTTGAAAATATGGTTGTGTTACATGGGTACTCTGATTCTGTATGTTGCAGGGCATTTCTATCGACCTTACGCGGGGGAACACTCAATTGGTTTCATCAGTTACCCCCTGGATCGATCGCGGACTTTGAGGATTTTGCCAGCAAACTCACCAATCAATATTCGAGCACAGTGGCACAGGAGAAGACATATCTGGCCCTGATGGCGATAAGACAGGGGGAAAAGGAATCGTTTAGGAAGTATGTTGCTCGATATAATCAGACGTGCTTGGAGGTGCACTGAGCGTCGGATGAGGTGAAAGAAGGAGGATTGATAAGGAGTCTTCGAGCGGGGCCTTACCGAACCTCCCTGGCAAAGACCCCTGCTCGATCATATGAGGATGTTTTGAAGCGATGCAAGAAGTATATTAATCTGGAAGAAATGGAGGTGAAATTTGCGAAATTGGAGGGAGCAGCTCGACCAGAGCCAAAGAAGAGGAAGAGCCCACAAAGGGGGAGGTCACCGAGGAGAGGTTCGCCCAAAAGGAGTGGGCCGAAAAGAACATCGCCCATGAGAGAGGGTCGAGATTCGAAACGGGAGAAAAGGGATGACAGGTGGCAAGGGACACCTTTGTCGTTTGAAAGACAGAGGTACCATAATTTACACCTTTAAGGAAAGATTTGACAGAAGTGCTCGAGGCGATGGAGCATAAGATGTCAAGCGAGGATGTGACGTGGCTGAAGATGAGGTTTACAGGCCCGATTTAACCCAGATCAGATATCTACTGCGTTTTCATCGAGATTACGGTCATACCACTGAGAATTGTAGGCATTTGAAGGATGAGATTGAGAGGCTGATTCGAGCGGAGCATTTGAAAGAGTTTGTGTATCATGATAGAGCGAAGGGAAAATGAAGAAGGAGATGCCGGGAGGATTCAGAGGAAGGAAGTGATAGAGATGAGGAGGGAGATGATAGGGATGGTCGAGATGGTCGAGGGAAGAAGTCGAGGAGAGACGGAGATAAGGGAGGACACGGAGACGAAGCCCCTATGAAGAGAGGGACGATTTATATGATTTCAGGAGGGCCGACGAATGGCGACTTGAATAACGCCAGGAAGGAGCATGCTCGAGCTGTGAAGAGGAAGAGAGAGGAGGTGGGGATTACAGCTCGCATGCTGGTGATAAGTTTTAAAGCGGAGGATGCTGAAGGAGTGGTCTTACCACACAATGACGCTTTGGTGATTACCGCGGAGGTTGCGGGCTTTGATGTGAAGAGGGTGTTTATTGATACCAGGAGTTCGGTAGACATGATGTTTTATGACTGTTTTGTGTAGATTAACAAGGAGATGAATATGGAGCTGAAGCCAGTGGCCACGGCCCTGTACAGATTCAATGGGGGCGAAGTAATGCCGATGGGCGAAATTAGTCTTCCAGTTGCACTAGGATCGGGAATGACGAGGAAGGTGCGGATGGTGATGTTTGTGGTGGTCGGAGTTGAGTCATCTTATAACATCATTATGGGGAGGACAAGCTTGAACGCGTTCCAGTCGGTCATATACACGTACCACATGACGATCAAGTATCATGTGGGCGAAAACGTAGGTGAGATTGCCAGGGATCAACTTACCTCGAGAAACTGCTACCAGACGACGGTACGCAATAACAAACAATTGGCGAGAAGGCAGGCCAAGTCGATGGAGGGGGAGATTAATCAATCAGGTGGGTCGAGGTCGAAGGAGGACAGACAAAGAGTGGAGAAAGGTAAGGAGAAGGTGGATATCCAGCTAGGGGGAGAGGTGGAGGAAATCCAGATGGTCGAAGAGTATGAGGAAAGGAAGTTTAGAATTGAGAAAGATTTGGTGGTGCCCATCCGGTCGAAGTTGATCGATCTGGTCAGGAAGTTTGGTGATATTTTCACTTATACAGCGGAGGAATTGACAGGGATAAGTGCGGAGGTGATCGAGCATCGTCTAAACATCAACCTCAGTGTGAGGCCGGTGAAACAAAAAAGGAGACACCACAGGGCAGAGATGGATAAAATCATTGAGAAGGGGAGCTGGGCATATCAAGGAGATTCAGTTCCCTGAATGGTTGTCAAATACGGTGATGGTGTCAAAGGCGGAGGGGAAATGGAGAATGTGCATTGACTTCCGTGATCTAAACAAAGCATGCCTGAAGGACTTATACCCATTACCCAGAATCGACCAGCTGGTCGACTCAACTGCGGGATGTGAGTTGCTGAGCTTAATGGATGCCTCCCAGGGGTATCACCAAATTCCCTTGGTGAGAGAAGATAGAAAGTGGATGAGTTTCGTAACGAGTCGAGGAACCTATTGTTACGTGGTGATGTCGTTCGGCCTATAAAACGCGGGCGCCACGTATCAAAGGTTGGTCGACAAAATTTTCAAAGAACAGCTTGGGAGGGATATGGAAGTATATGTGGATGATATGTTGGTGAAAATTAAGGAGGAGATGGATCATGTGCGGGACTTGAAAGAAACGTTCTTGACATTGAGGAGGTATGGGATGAAGTTGAACCCAGCCAAGTGCTCCTTCGGGGTAAAGTCAGGAAAATTATTGGGTTACTCAGTGACCAAGAGAGGTATCGAGGTGAATCAGGAGAAGGTGCGAGCGGTGATGGAGCTGAAGTCACCGACGAATATTAAGGAGGTACAAATCTTGGCTGGTCAAATTGCGGGGTTGAGTCGTTTCATATCGAAGGTGGCGGAGAGAAGTGGCCCATTATTTAACACTGAAGAAGAGTGCGAAGTTCCAATGGACAGAGGAGGCTCAAATGGCATTCGAGGAGCTACGAGGAGTGTTAGCCAACCTTCCTCTGTTGGCCAAATCGGTACAAGGTGAGGATTTGGTGTTGTACATTTCTATCGGGAAGAGGGTTGTGAGTTTGGTGTTATTGCGAGAAGAAGGGGTAGCACAGTTCCCTATCTATTACGTGAGCAGGGTGATGCATGGAGCAGAGATGAGATACTCGGAGATTGAGAAGTGTGCTCTGGCGGTAGTTGTAACTGCTCAAAAGTTTAGGCCGTATTTCTTGAATCATAAGGTGAAGGTGCGAACGCACATGCCGTTGGGGGAAACGCTTGGCCGACCATCGGTTTCCGGTCGATTGGTGAAATGGTCGGCCGAGTTGAGTGAATACTCGTTGTTGTATGAGCCAAGGAGAGCTATAAAACCGCAGGTGTTGGCTGATTTTATTCAAGAAGGCACTAAAGTCGAGGAGGAGTCTGGAGGAGTATGGCAGTTGTTTGTGGATGGATCTGTGGCAAGAAATGGGACCGGATTGGGGATTGTCCTTGTCTCTCTTAAGGGAGATTACTTGGAATTCGCAGCTAAGGTGGGGTTCAAG
The DNA here is from genome assembly GCA_902706635.1 of Striga hermonthica. NCBI lineage: Eukaryota > Viridiplantae > Streptophyta > Magnoliopsida > Lamiales > Orobanchaceae > Striga > Striga hermonthica. The sequence continues at coordinate 26,137,583 of CACSLK010000984.1, forward strand.
ATATCCAATAACGAAGCTGAGTATGAGGCGGTGATCAAAGGTTTGAGGTTAGCCAGGGCGGGAGGAGCCCGAAAAGTGCAAGTGAACTCTGATTCTCAATTGGTATTTGGGAAGTTTCAGGAAGGATTTGAAGTTAAAGAAGACCTGATGCAGAAGTATGTGGATGAGATGAAGAAGTTGAAAGAGGAGTTTGACTCATTCGAGCTTATACAGATCCCTCGAGGGGAGAATGGTCGAGCAGACCTATTGTCGAAAATTGCCCAAAGCCTGGTGGACTGCAAGAGTAGAAGTGTGACTCTATTACATTTAGAGAGAAGTGTGGTCGAGGCGGAAGTGGTGGAGATTGAGGAAGTGGAGGATTGGAGGGCCCCGATTTTGGAGGAGTTGAAGGAGGGGGCGATAAATGTAGTGAGAAGATTTTTTGAACACGGAGGCATTTTCTACAAATGGTCATACGCTGGACCGCATTTACGCTGTGTGACTAAGGAAGAAGGTCAATACGTGCTAAGAGAAGTCCACGAAGGATGCTGTAGTGACCATAGCAAGTCGGGGGCCTTGGTCGCAAAAATTCTAAGAGCGGGATACTTTTGGCCGACGATGAAGGAGGACGCGAAGGCAATGGTGAGGAAATGCTTACAATGCCAGAAGCATGGCCCGCTTATCTATCAACCGACAGAGGCGATGACGACGATGAATGCCCCCATACCATTCACCCAGTGGAGAATCGACCTGGTGGGGCCGATGCCACAGGGAACGGGGCAAACGAAATTCCTGATCGTGGTGGTGGACTATTTCACTAAATGGGTGGAGGATGAACCTTTAGCAAAGATCACGGAGGAGAAGTTCATCAATTTTTTATATAACAACATTTGCTGCAGGTTCGGTATCCCTAAAGTGTTGATATCCGACAATGGAACTCAATTCAATAGAAAGCGGGTTCGAGCATGGTGTGAGGATATGAAGATCGAGCAACACTTTGCCTCTGTCTCTCATCCGTAAGACAATGGCCAAGTCTAGGTGACCAACCAAATTATACTAAACGGGCTGAAAACAAGACTGGAAAAAGCCTCGGGGGCGTGGGTCGACGAGCTGACTTCAGTACTCTGGGCGTACCGTACAACCCCGACGTCGACAACCGGAGAGACGCCCTTCAGTTTAGTCTATGGGATGGAGGCACTGCTACCAATTGAGGTCGAACTGTTGTCGCAAAGGTCGAGCACATATGACCCGGAGCAAAATGAAGATCTTATGACGGCGGCCTTAGATACTATTGAAGAGTTGCGCGAGATGCGGGCAGCTCATGACAAGAAGGTGAAAGTCCGCAGAATCCAAGTAGGCGATTTAGTTTGGAAGCGCGTGGATGTACTCAAACACGTGGAAAAGCTGGAGCCAAACTGGAAAGGACCATACCTGGTCGAAAGAGTGCATGCAGGAGGAGCATACTCTCTAAAGGATGCAGAAGGACGATCACTTGCCAGGTCATGGAACATAGCTAATTTGAAAAAATAATATGTGTAAAATTTTTACTTTTTTTCAAAAAGATTTGGGAAGTTTGAACGAATATGTAACTCACGAATCCTGTTCATAAGTTAATAGAATGCAGTTATTTTTCGATATTACTTGCTTTGTTGAATATTTGCTTATGCTTGGAATGTCGGAATGACTTGGATGACAGGATGTATGATATAGTCTGGTTCAGAAAGGACTTGCTTTGAACATCCCTTGGGGTGGGCAGGTTGGTCGATTACTCATGCCCTCGGGCTGGGTGACCTCTTGTTTGGAACATTCCTCGCGGGTGGGCAAGTGTGAAGACCAAAACCCACCATGACTAAGGCCCTCGGGCTGGGTGGTCGCTTGTTTAGAACATCCCTTGCGGTGGGCAGGTTGGTCGATTGCTCACGCCTTTGGGCTGGGTGACCTCCTATTTGGAACATTCCTCGCGGGTGCGCAAGTGTTAGGACCAAAACCCACCACGACTAAGGCCCTCGAGCTGGGTGGTCGCTTGTTTAGAACATCCCTAGGGGTGGGCAGGTTGGTCGATTACTCACGCCCTCGGGCTGTGTGACCTCCTGTTTGGAACATTCTGTTGGGTTCTTTGAGGAACGTCAAACAACATGCACAGTATTGAACTTTATCGAAATAAATCCTAACGTAGCGGAATCTATAGTTAGGATATGGACGTTTACCTTTTAAAATTTTTGCCGACTC
>CACSLK010000984.1:26146289-26159159 GCA_902706635.1 Striga hermonthica
GCCGCATAAGGTGGTGAGATACCTTCATTCTCTACTCCCCGAAGCCGACCAGGCCCGTGTCGAGGGGAATGATTATGAGCGTTCTTGCTACGCCACTCAATGCCTTACTCGGGTATATGTTTTTGTACTTGAGTTTAGCGTTCATGTTTTAGGCATTCTTATATTATGTTCTTACATTTTATTATTATTTTTTGTGTAGTTCTTAGCAGCCATTCTTCCCAGCCTCGAAACGGGTACCAAGGCCCCTACTTCTTCTACTAAGGCCCTCGAGGACAAATGTGAGGCGCAACTTAGAGAAATCGCCAAGCTGAAGGTGGATTTGGAGGGGTCTAAGGCCTTGGTTGATAAGTTAAGGGCTGACAAGGCTGTGGCCCATCACGACAACGAGAAACTCTGGGCCGATCTCGAAAAAGCTCGAGAGGAGGTGGTGTTCGAGAGGGATATCGGCATCATGCAGGGCCGCAAATCGTTTCTCAAGTCACCCATGGGTGCTCTCTTCCTCGAGACTTATCGCAAGGAGGTTGTCAAGGCCTTATGCAATTCGCCCGAGTTCCTCGACAAACTTTGTCCCGCTGCCGTTCAATATTTCGATCATACTTTTTGACGCCTGGGAGACGGTGGTGGCGGGGTCTGAATTTGCGGGAAGGTTCGACCGCGAAGCGATGAGGATGGCGCTTCCTGACCCTGAAGGTTATGAGGGTAACCCCTCCCACCCGGGCGATTACCAATGGTGGGTTGGCCTAGAGGCTAAAGCCATTCAAGCTGCCAAGCTTTCTTCCCGGCTCAAGGCTCCCTCCACTTCTCCGATCCAACCGGTCGAGCCTAGTCGTGAGGAAGGTCAGGTGGAAACTACTATTGACGAGGATAGTGACTCTTAGAATCGTATCTCTAGGCCTGTCGTCTTTTATTCTTTGTAATTTTCTTTTCTGTCATTTGTTTTTACTGTTTGTTCTTGTCTCGACTTAGTTCTCAGATTGTAAAGGTCGAGATGATTCTTGTAATGAACCTATCTTGAATATTATCTTTAGTTTTCTTTTGCTTGAATTGTCATGTACTCGCAACTTTGCAATTTAAATTGGTTTTAATCATGAATTCATCGATACTTCACTTGTTATAACTTCGTAGTCGTAAATTTATCGACACTTATTTGTTGACACTTTGTAGTTAAAATGACTTTATAGCCGTAGGCTTCATAGTCTTAACGAGATTTCGCTCGGGGCATACAACTTTGTAGTTGTTTGAGTCGACTTTGTAGTCGTAGGCTTCGTAGCCTTGTCGAGATTTCGCTCGGCGCATACAACATTGTAGTTGTTCGAGTCGACTTTGTAGTCGTAGGCTTCGTAGCCCTGCCGAGATTTTGCTCGAGGCATACAACTTTGCAGTTGTTCGAATCGACTTTGTAGTCGTAGGCTTCGTAGCCCTGCCGAGATTTCGCTCGAGGCATACAACTTTGCAGTTGTTCGAATCGACTTTGTAGTCGTAGGCTTCGTAGCCCTGCCGAGATTTCGCTCGAAGCATACAACTTTGTAGTTGTTCGAATCGACTTTGTAGTCGTTGGAGTTAATAGGCTTTATAGCCGTTCCAAAAGATTCGATTTTTCAAGTAGTTATAATAAAATCGACATGGAAATGTAAAAGACACAACTTAAACATAAACTTGGGAGTCGTTGCATTATTGAATTTGACTAAGCATTGTTCAATACAAAAGAGTTCGAAATGCTATTTTTAGGCATAAAAGCGTTTGAGATGGATCACGTGCCAAGATCGCGACAGCTGTCGTCCTTCGCCATCCTCGAGTTCATATGCCCCTGTTTCGAGTACTTTGGTGATGGTGTAAGGTCCTTCCCAGTTAGCTTCAAGCTTCCCGACATGTTTAAGAGCATCTGCTTGTTTGAGGACGAGATCTCCCACCTGAAAACGTCTGGTGCGGACTTTCCTGTCGAAGGCTGCACGCATCTTCTGCTTGTATTCCATGGATCGTACCCAGGCTTCCTCACATCCTTGTTCTATCATATCGAGGGCCTCTTTGACCATTTCCTCGTTCTTCTTTTCCTCATAAAATGTCGACCTGTGAGAATCTAAGCCTACTTCGATAGGCAGGAGTGCGTCCATTCCGTAAACCATGTGAAATGGTGACTGGCCTGTTGAGTTTCTCGGGGTCTTCCTATAGGCCCATAGAACCGTTGTCAGCTCATCGGCCCAAGCACCTGATGCTCTCTCCAAGCCCTTCTTCAACCCTTGGAGAATAGTTCGATTAGTTACTTCGACTTGCCCATTAGCCTGGGGGTGCGCGACCGAGGCAAACCTTTGCTTTATTCCCATGTCAAGGCACCATGCCTGAATTCGTTTCCCTTGGAACTGAGTTCCATTGTCAGAGATTAGTACTTTCAAAACTCCGAACCGACAACAGATATTGTTAAACAGGAATTGAATCATCTTTTCCTCCGTAATTTTTGCCAACGGTTCCGCTTCGACCCATTTGGTAAAATAGTCAACAGCGACCACTAAGAACTTCCTCTGCCCTGTCCCTGTCGGCAATGGTCCTACCAAGTCGATTCCCCATTGCGCGAAGGGGATCGGAGTGTTTATGGTCGTCATGTATTCGGCGGGGATATGAGTGATCTGCCCGTGGCGTTGACATTTTTCGCACCTTTGGACTAGTTGTTCCGCCATTGCCCGCATCTTGGGCCAATAGTATCCTGCTCGTAAGGCTTTGCCCGCCAGAGCTCGCGATCCTATATGTGCTCCGCAACATCCTTCATGTATTTCTTTCAAGACATGGGTTCCTTCGTCCTTAGAGATGTATTGCGAGTGAGGCCCAACCAGAGATTTTTTTAACATGACACTGTCGACTTCAAAATACTTGCTTAGATATCGAGCGACCCTTTCTGCCTCCTGCTTATCTCCCATAGGTACTCGACCCTGTAGGAGTTCATGAATCGATTTTCTCCAGTCATCCTTTTCCTCGACTTCTATTGTTTCGCCAACACGCTTCCCTCTAGATGCATGGTGGTGATAGAGCTTCCCATCTTCCCATCATTCAAGCTCGCGATTCTCGTGAGCCAATCTGCTCGTTTATTTTCCTCTTGAGGGATTTGTGTTAGTTCAAACATCTCCAGGCCCTGCACAAGACTTTGGATTTCTTCGAAATATTTCATCATTCGTTCTTCTTTAATCTCGCAACTTCCCAACACTTGTCCAACAACTAATTGTGAGTCGGAATGTGCCACAATTTCTGACACTCCTCCGCCAATTGCGAGTTGAATTCCTTTGATTAACGCCTCGTATTCTGCTTCATTATTTGAGGCCTTGAATCCCATTCTAATGGCAAAGTCAAGTTGCTCGCCCTCGGGTGATACGAGGACGATTCCCAGACCGGACCCTTTGGCCGCTGAGGACCATCGACGTGCATGATCCATTTCTTTTCTTCTCCCTTGGTACCTTCTTGGATAAAATCTGCCAGGGCTTGAGCTTTTATGGCTCGCCTCGGCTCATACTTGATAGAATATTCGCTCAGCTCGACTGCCCATTTAACGAGTCGACCTGATACCGTAGGTCAGCCCAATGTTTCACCCAGCTGGAAGTTCGTCCTGACTACTACCACATGATTCAGAAAATATGGCCTTAGTTTTCTAGCCGTTATCACCAGTGTCAAAGCGGCTTTCTCGATCTCAGAGTATCTCGTCTCTGCGCCCTGAAGAACTCGACTGGTGTAGTAAATTGGCTGTTGGACACCTCCTTCTTCTTGCAATAACACTGAACTTAGTGATACCGAACCCACAGATATATAAAGCACCAGCTCGTCGCCGGGCTCTGGTTTTGTCAACAAAGGCAACTCGCCCAAGAATTCTTTCAACTTTTCGAAGGCCATTTGTGCTTCGTCACTCCATGAGAAGGTTGACTTCTTTTTGAGTAATCTGAAGAACAGGAAGCTTTTTTTCGCGGCTCGAGCAATGAACCTGCTCAGCCCCGCAATTCGTCCCGTCAGAACTTGCACATCTCTTATGTTTCTTGGTGGAGCCATGTCGAGTATGGCTTTCACTTTTTCCCGGTTCACCTCGATTCCTCGCTCTGTGACGATATACCCCAAGAATCGTCGTGCCTTTACTCCAAAATCACACTTGCTTGGGTTCAGCTTCATCCCGAACGCCCTAAGGGTTTTGAACGTTTCCCTCAAGTCGTCTGGGTGTGAGGTTGAGGCCTTACTCTTTACCAAGATATCGTCCACATATACCTCGATATTTCACCCAATCTGGGATTTGAACATTCGATCCATCAACCGTTGGCAGGTTGTTCCAGCATTCTTAAGCCCAAAGGGCATGACGACATAGCAGTACGTCCCTTTACTCATCACGAAACTCACCTTACTCTGATCCTCCGGGCACAATGGAATCTGATGGTATCCCTGAGATGCATCCATCATACTCAGTAATTCGCAACCAGCCGTAGAGTCGACGAGCTGATCAATTCGTGGTAAGGGATAATGATCTTTTGGGCAGGCCAAGTTTAAGTCACGGAAGTCGATGCACATGCGCCATTTGTTTAATGCCTTTCTCACCATCACGGTGTTGGATATCCACTCGGGAAATTGGATCTCTTTGACGTGTCCTGCTCGCAGCAGCTTATCCACCTCAATTTCAACTGCTTTGTTGATTTCTTCACCATGGCGTCTAAGTCGTTGCTTTACTGGCTTTCTGAGGGGGTCGACGTTGAGTTTATGCTCCATAATAGTGGGTTCGATCCCCGTTAACTCCTCAGGGGTGAAGGCGAAGACATCTCTGAACTCCTTTAGTAGTGTGATGAGTTGGTTTCGCAGCTCGTCTTTCAGATCTTTCCCGACCTTAGTGGTCTGTTCCTTCATTTCTCCGATTTGTATCTCCATTAGCTCCCCATGTGGTTCGAGATCACTGTTTCTTGGCCTTTTCTCGCTCATCGCCGGCTTCTTTCCCTCAACTTCTGTTCATTGGTTTGTTTTCACAGCTATCTGGTAACAAGTTCTTGATAGCTTCTGGTCTCCTCGGGCCTCCCCTACTTTATCTCCGACGGGAAACTTCAGCTTCATGTGGTAGGTCGACACTACCGCCTGGAATGCGTTGAGCGCTGGCCTTCCTAGAATCACATTATAAGCCGACTCGACGTCGACTACAACAAATCGCACCATCTTTACTTTCCTCAAGTCGTCTTCCCCGAGGACGACAACGAGCATGGTTTCTTCTAGGGGTGTGACTTCCGATCCATTAAATCCAAAAAGTGAGGTGTGCAGGGGTGCAAGCTCGATGTCGAGTTCTATCCGTTTAAGACAATTGTAAAAGATCACATTCACTGAGCTTCCCGTGTCGACAAAGATCCTCTGCACTTCATAGCCTGATATTTGAGCAGTGATCATTAGAGCATCATTGTGAGGTCTCTCGACCTCCCCCATGTTTGCTGGCCCAAAATTCATCACTGGACCGTTTTCCTCAACCTGTTGCATTTCAATTTTTCCGTGGCGGCCTCGAGCATATGCCTTTCTGGCCCGGTTTGAATCTCCATCAGTCGGTCCTCCGAATATCATATAAATTATTCCTCTTTTCTGAGGGAGCTCCTCCTTGTCGGGTGTCCTCGCTCTCTTGCGAGGGCTCTTGCTTCTCTACCTTCGCCGACTGGTTCGATCTCGATCTTTATAAACGAACTCCTTTAGATGGCCTGCTTTGATTAGTCTCTCGATCTCATTCTTCAGGTGCTGACATTCGTTAGTATTATGCCCGTAATCCTTGTGGAATCGACAATACAGATCACTTTTGGGCTTTGTCGGTCCATCCTATCTCGTCCGTGGCAACCTGACAACACTTTCGCGGATCTCTTTCTTCATTACCTCCAATATCCTTGTATTCGAAGCCAACAGGGGGGTATATTGAGTTGTCCTCCATCCCCTTGATCGCCCCTCCCTTTCTGACTTCGGGGATCCTTTCCTTTCTCCCGACGTGATTGGTTTCTTATCCTTCTTCTCGTCCCTGGATTCAGTCTTTGCTTTAGCCGCTTGCAAAAAGTCGGCTTCGGCTTCCTTGACATTCATGTATTTGGCGCACCTTCCTAGGACCTCATCAAACGTCCTCCCGAGTCGTTTTACCAAGGAATTTCTGCACAATCCCGGGAGGAGTCCTCTAGTGAGTCCCCCCGATTTGATTTCCTCAGTGGCTGAGGGGACGTCGACACATGCTCGAGTGTATCTTGCCACGTAATCCCTCAATGATTCTCCTTCTTTCTGTTGCATGCCTATCAGGGTAAGGTAAGACTTTTCTTGGGCCTTTACACTTGCGAATTGATTCAGGAAACTTGAACTAAATCCGTCAAAGTCCCTGACGGCTCCCGGGGGCAATTGATGAAACCAGTCTTGCGCAGGTCCTCGCAGAGTCGTCAGGAATGCTCGACATTGAACAGGATCATTGTAGCGGTGCAATACCGCCATGTTTTCAAAACTCCTCAGATGTCGAGAGGGTTCAGTCGACCCGTCGTACCAGATGTTAAGTTCTCTAAACCCCTAAGGCAAGTCAGCGTCTAGAATGTGTTGTGAAAAAGGGTGTCCCCTCGAGCTTCCTGTTTTTCTCCCCTCGACTCGAGCCTGCAAATCTCGCACCTGTGCTAATAACTGCTCCAGGGTGTCGTTTCTCGCCTGTGGATTGACAGTCCTGACAGAGGATTCCTCTTCATCGACTCTTCGGTTCTGCCTCTCTTGCGACTGCGCTTGCTGTTCGCGCTCCGGGGGTGGTTGTTCATTTTGAGGCTGCTCAACCCTTGCTTGCTCGATCCTGGGCCGCTCGACCCTTGGTTGTTCGACTTGCGCTTGTTTGATTTGGGCCGCCACGACCTCTACAATCATTCTTTGCATCTCGTCCCTTGTCATAGTCTACGTTTGCTCCTCGACTTGGGGCGGCGGTCTCTTTTCCTGCTCGAGCGGTCCAGGCTGCTTTCCCATACTTAGGGACGTCTCGGTTGACTCACGACCATTGACTTCTCCACTCGTGTTTTTCATGTGGCTGGTCTCCCCTTGAGTAAGCACGGGGATCTTGACCCCAGGTGGGGTAATTGGCGTTTCTTCTCCCGCACGCCCTCCCGCCGGCGCGTGCATCCCGAACGGTGAAAATCCCAGCACCTGGAGCGGTGGTCTAGGGCAGGGGATCGTCGGTGGTCGTTTATCTGTCCATGCTCCCCTGAAATCCTCGTTTAAGTTTCTCTACAGTCCTTCTTTCTCGGCCATCGGAAACAGATCGGAACTAGGTGAAAAGCTCTTACTTCCTTCAAGAACTCCCCACAGACGGCACCAAAATGATGGGTCTCCTCTCAGATCTGGAGTGAACCGATGAGAAACCACCCAGATCTGGAATGAACCGATGGGAATGAGCTCAGATCTGACTCGATAGCCTCCAAACCGTTGCTGAACCGCGAGAACACCTGCAAGAACTCAACGCCGGAGGGGTTTCCGGCGTAGAGCCTCCGACGCTCAAGTCAGTATGTGAAAAAGATGAAGAGAGCTGCTCTAAGAGAGCAACAGCAGTAATGGAGAAGAATGTAGAATGAATGGGAGTTAGGGTTTTGGAGTTACCTCAGCTCCTTTATATAGAAGTAAAACATCTACCTGAAGTCCCCAAAATGCCCTGGCCGACTTACTAGAAATGTCCAAAATACCCTGGTCGGTTCACATTCTGTCCACCTCCTAGTCAGCATCTAGATTCTTCCTTATCCTTTAATAACTTCCCTCTGATATATTGAAGTGTATTGGAGTCGTCAGGGGTCCATGAACCCCGAGACTACCTCAGTCGACTTCGAGATATCCTTGTATTCGAGTCGGCTGGGTCATTCCCCAACAGCTAGTAGATCCTCATACACTAATTCATCCTTCCAGACGGAATCGACTTAGGCTAGTCGACATGGTGGAAGTAGACTAAGAAAAGCATCCGGGCCTGCGACCGAAAGTATTATCACGAGGAGACATGTGGGTGGAGTCGACTTCAGGTGAGTCGACTCGACAATGTCCGAGTCGGGAAAACATAAACCGCTTTATGATAGTATGGTTATATCACCTATATTTTTCCTACCCTAACCAAAGATCCTACATTACAACCAAATGAAAAGTCCTTTTGATTCATAAATTGCATGCACAATAAGTGGTGGAGATAGTAGACCATTTGCAAACTTATGGTAATTCTTCAACATTGAATTGACTTGAGCGATTATTTCCCTATACACTTTGGAGAGTGAGAGTATACACTTATCCAGTGTGGTTTGTGGATTGGAAGTATTAACCATGATTTTGATGAAGTATTCTTTATGTTTAAAAATTTCAGAACTTGGTTATGTTATTTGCCTGATGCCTATTGATCAGAATGTGTATGATTGACATTGAGAGAGTGATTGTTTTTACTTGTGTGTTGATAGGAGTTTGATGCATTGATCGGGACTATCAATGGTTTAAGTTTGGGGGTTCGTTCATGTGTGATTTTACACCATATTTATAAAGTATCTAGAGCTTATTCATTTCATTATTGGTGTATAAATTGCATTATTGTGCTTTAATTTTATATCTTGTTGGAAAGGTATTACACGTGCTTGTTTTGTAGATATTTTCCACATATTTGTAGAGCTTTTGGCTATTGGAGGCGCATGGTGAGTACCTAGAAACCCCGAGATGATGAAAGATTGATGTACGGAATAAAAAAAGGAAGAAACGAGTGAAACGAGCGAAAATTAGAGTGCAGATTTGTGAGACGGGCATGATGCCCGTGTCAGAGGCCGTGTCACCTAACTGGGGGATTTCGAAGCCTTAGATCTGACACGGGCTGTGACACAGCCAGTGACATAGGCAGACTGGTCGTGTCGCGTGCGCAGGCAGATTTTTAAAGCTTGTCTTTTTGGATAAGGAGAAGGCTTTTGGACATATAAAAAGACATATTTACTTTGTTTTGATGAAAAAAAAAGAACGTGAATACGCAAGGAGAAGAGACCTAGAACACATAAAAGAAGCAATTGAGGAGCAAAAAGAGGATCAACTACCAAGGGATCAAGAAGATTGAAGGATCGACAAGAAGAAGGACAATTTCTTTGAGTTTTATTCTTGCGAATGTACTCCCCAGGAGCGGTGTTGTTGCGAAAAGAAGGACAATTTCCTATCTATTATGTGAGTAGGGTGATGCAAGGAGCAAAGATTGAGAGGTGTGCTCTGGTGGTAGTTGTAACTGCTCGAAAACTGAGGCCTTATTTCTTAAATCATAAAGTGAGGGTGAGGACGAATATGCCGCTGGGAGAGACGCTCGGGCGGCCTTCAGTGTCTGATCGATTGGTGAAATGGACAGTCGAGCTGAGTGAGTATTCGCTAATATATGAGCCGAGGAGGGCTATCAAGGCGCAGGTATTGGCGGATTTTATCCAGGAGGGTACAAAAATCGAGGAAGAGTATGGAGGAGTACGGCAGTTGTTCGTGGATGGATCTGTGGCGAGAAGTGAAGCAGGATTGGGGATTGTTCTTGTTTCTCTTAAGGGCTATTATTTGGAGTTTGCAGCCAATATGGGATTCAAGGTGTCCAATAATGAAGCTGAGTACGAGGCGGTGATCAAATGTCTGCAATTAGCTATGGTGGAGGGAGCCTGAAAGGTGCAAGTGTATTCTGATTCTCAATTGGTGGTTGGGCAGTTTCAGGAAGGATTCGGAGTTAAGGAGGACAGGATGCAGAAATATGTGGACGAGATGAAAAAGTTGAAAGAGGAATTTGATTCATTCGAGCTAATACAGATCCCTCGAGGGGAGAATGGCCAAGCAGACTTGTTATCAAAGATTGTTCAAAGTTTGGTGGATTGCAAAAGTAGAAGTGTGACTCTATTGTATTTGGAGAAAAGTGTAGTCGATGCGGAGGTGGTTGAGATCGAGGAGGTTGAGGATTGGAGGGCCCCAATCTTAAGGGAGTTGAAAGAGGGGGTGTTGAAGGTAGTAATGAGGTTTTTTGAGCATGAAGGTGTTCTTTACAAGCAGTCGTATACCAGAACGCATTTGTCGTGCGTGACAAAAGAGGAGGGTCAATACGTGCTGAGAGAAGTGCACGAGGGATGTTGTAGCGACCATAGCAAGTCGGAGGCCTTATTCGCAAAAATTTGAGGGCAGGGTATTTCTGGCCGACGATGAAAGAGGAGCCTAGGGTTATGGTGAAGAAGTGTTTGCAATGACAGAAGCACGGCCCATTAATTCATCAGCCTGCAGAAGCCATGACAACAATGAGTGCCCCTATACCATTCGTCCATTGGGGAATCGACCTGTGGGGCCGATGCCGCAGGGGACGGGGCAGAGAAAATCCTTGATTGTGGACTATTCACGAAATCGGTGGAGGCCGACCCCTTGGCAAAGATCACGGAGGAGAAAGACATCAATTTCTTATATAACAATATTTGATGCAGGTTTGGCGTGCCCAAAGTGTTGATATCCGACAATGGAACTCAATTCAATGGTAAGCGGATTCGAGCATGGTGTGAGGATATGAAGATCGAGCAACACTTTGCCTCTGTCGCTCATCCGCAAGCCAATGGCCAAGTCGAGGTGACAAACCGAATTATACTGAATGGGCTGAAAACAAGGCTCGAAAAGGCCTCGAGGGCGTGGGTCGACGAGCTAACTTCAGTACTTTGGGCATATCGCACGACCCCGAGGTCGACAACAGGAGAAACCCCCTTCAGTCTAGTTCATGGGATGAAAGCGCTGCTGCCAATCGAGGTCGAGCTATCATCGCAAAGGTCGAGCACATATGACCCGGAGCAAAATGAAGATCTCATGACGGTGGGTTTAGATACTACTGAGGAGCTACACAAAAGGGCAACGATCAGGGTGAAGGCGTACAAACAAAGGATGCGAGAAGCTCATGACAAGAAGGTAAAAGTCTGCAGATTTCAAGTAGGTGGCTTGGTTTGGAAACGCGTTGATGTGCTCAAACACGTGGGGAAGCTGGAACCAAACTGGGAAGGACCATACCTGGTCGAGAAAGTGTATGCAGGAGGAGCATACTCTCTAAAGGATGTAGAAGGACGATCACTTGCCAGGTCATGGAACATAGCTAATTTGAAAAAATATTATGTGTAAGATTTTTTCTTTTTTCAAAAAGATTTTGGAAGTTTGAACAAAGATGTAACTCGCAAATCCTGTTCAGAAGTTAATGGAATTCAGTTATCTTTCGGTATTACTTGCTTTATTGAGTACCTTCTTATGCTTGGAATGTTGGAATGATTTGGATGATAGCATGTATGATATGGTCGCTTGTTTGGAACATCCCTTAGGGTTGGCAGGTTGGTCGATTACTCACGCCCTCGGGCTGGGTGGCCTCCTGTTTGGCACATTCCTCGCGGGTGGGCAAGTGTGAAGATCCAAACCCACCATGACTAAGGCTCTCAGGCTGGGTGGTCGCTTATTTGGAACATCCCTTGGGGTGGGCAGGTTGGTCGATTACTCACGCCCTCGGGCTGGGTGACCTCATGTTTGGCACATTTCTCGCGGGTGGGAAAGTGTGAAGACCAAAACCCACCACGACTAAGGCCCTCGGGCTAGGTGGTCGCTTGTTTAGAACATCCCTTGGGGTGGGCAGGTTGGTTGATTACTCACGCCCTCGGGCTGGGTGGATGAGCACGAAGGCAAGAAGACCAATAATGAGTTAAATGAAGCAGATACACCGAAGATAAAATTTCAAGCCCAATGGACAACCATGGCGACGCAGGCACGAAAGAGAAACCCAATTCAAAATTTAAAATCCATCATGTATAAGGCCATGAGGCTGGATGGTCGCATGCTTCGACCACCTCTGAAGGTGGGCCTGTGCTCAAAATTTAAAATCCATCATGTTTAAGGCCATGAGGCTGGATGGTCGCATGCTTCGACCACCTCTGAAGGTGGGAATGTGTTCAAAATTTAAAATCCATCATGTTTAAGGCCATGAGGCTGGATAGTCGCATGCTTCGACCACCTCGAAAGGTGAGCATGTGTTCAAAATTTAAAATCCATCATGTTTAAGGCCATGAGGCTGGATGGTCGCATGCTTCGACCACTTCTGAAGGTGTGCATGTGTTCAAAATTTAAAATCCATTATGTTTAAGGCCATTAGGCTGGATGGTCACATGCTTCGACCACCTCTGAAGGTGGGCATGTGTTCAAAATTTAAAATCCATGATGTTTAAGGCCATGAGGCTGGATGGTCGCATGCTTCAATCACCTCTGAAGGTGAGCATGTGTTCAAAATTTAAAATCCATCATGTTTAAAGCCATGAGGATGGATGATCACATGCTTCGACCACCTCTGAAGGTGGGCATGTGTCATCATGTTTAAGGCCATGAGGCTGGATGGTCACATGCTTCGACCACCTCTGAAGGTGGGCATGTGTTCAAAATTTAAAATCCATTATGTTTAAGGCCATGAGGCTAGACCGTTGCATGCTTCGACCACCTCTGAAGGTGGGCATATGTTCAAAATTTAAAGCCCATCGTGTGTTAAAAGGCGGAGAATGTGTTGATCCTATATGGAAGTTCATTTCGATCATACCGTTGGAAAGTTATACAAGTATGTCAAATCAGATCATCACAAGCATCACCAAAGATAGAGACGAATTAAACAAAATATTTTCATTTCAAGAAAACCATGAAGAGTTCACACATTACAAAAGTTCATTCAAATACAAATAGCAACTAAAAAATACAACAGTACACTACGGAGGAGGGGCGACAGTCGAGACGGTGTTGCTCGAGCTGGTGTTGGATCGAGCTGGTGGCTTGTGCCAGAGGTCGAGTCGCAGGCTTCGTTAAGTGGGCGTTGTCGAATAGATTCAGCCATGGCAACCAACATGGCGGTACGAGGAGTAGCCCATCGGG
>CACSLK010000984.1:26276018-26290646 GCA_902706635.1 Striga hermonthica
TACTGGTCTTTGCGGAGCATAGCGGTTTTGCTCACGCCCCCACTACGTTTTTCAGGTGACGGAGAGGCGCGTGGCGCGTGAGATTTCAGTGGCAGTCGTGGTCATTAGCTGCCTTTTTGTAACGCATTTGCATGTCATTTATTGAACATGTACTATTATTACTATGCGTAGACTTATTATGTTTCAGCTTCCGCTCGTTTCAGACTTAGTATGTATTATGAGATTATCAGACTTATACATGTATAATGCCTTTATCTCCGTGATACCTTTATATAACGGATTTGATTAGGTTACATGTATTTATTTACGTCTGCATGAGAAAGAGTTTAAGTTAGTAGCATCCCGCAAGTTGATACGAGTATTTTCGAAAATAAAGTTTAAGAGTTTTTCGAAAATAAAAAGCAAAAATTTTACTCTGATTTTATAAATTCTAGAAATAATTCTGCGGGGTGTTACAAATAGTCATCATTCAAGATTTTTTTGGCATGACTACTATCTAACCAATTTATTCATTCAATTCATTAGAGCATCCACAATGCTTTGGGTCTCTTTTTGCATATGTGGCAAATAAATAGACTTAAGTCCATAATGACATGGACAAACCTAAACTAAAAAAACCAAAATCTATCCAATGCAAAACAAAAAAGTACTAGGTCTAGAATACATGACAACCAATAAAAATGCTCTAGTATATTTCATTTATTAAAAGAAAAATTAAATGAGGAATAAATGATGAGTGCTTGGGTTTGTACTTGGGTCTAAAATAGACCCAAGTGTAGACTAGGTCTCATTTTTTTATTGCCACATAAGCTAGACTAAGTCCACTTTTAATTGCATTGGAGAACACTTTTTTATAGACTAGGTCTATTTGTTACATGGCATGTAACTTTTTTCTAAGAAACCCAAAGCATTGTGGGTGCTCTTAGAAACAAAAAAAAAAAAAGTTATCTAAAATCAATGTTTCAACTTTCAATGTCATTATGCCTTATTTTTCGTGTTAGGTGACACGTTATAATGTAACCGAAGCCCAAAGTTTGAGAATATATGCTTTATGCAGGATTGTTAAAAGAAAAGTAATGCTGACCAGATAAAACCCAACTCACAGAGCGATTGACTTCAATTAAAGGCAATAATAACCGATAATGAAAAATAACTATATGCATACATTTACTTTAATATTTTTGAATTTTTTTAAAAAATATAGTAATGCAGTATAGAATAACACTATTCTTTAATATCATTTGATTGTAAAGCATGGAAACTATTCCCAGGGACGTAGCGAGGAAAAAAATTCACCCTGGGCTAATTCAAATACAAAAAGTATTATTTGAGAGGTGGGATGACGGTTAGGCCTGTAAACGAGGTGAGTTGAGCTCGGCTCGTTAATTAAACGAGCTTGAAATCGAGCTCGAGCTCTTATCACAAATAACGGGCCGAGTTCGAGACTTAACAAATCGATCTCGATCTTTAACGAACCGAATATAAAAAAATCATATTAAAATTCTCTTTTCGAGCCTTATCGAGTCGAGTCGAGCTTAACTCATTTATCAAACGAGCCGAACCGAGCCGAACTCGAGCCTCAGTGAGCCGAGCCAAGTCAGACTCGTTTAATTTAACAGTAATAATGACGGTTAGATAGACCGATTCATCATACTTTTTAAAATTAAAACACATATTTTAATATGAAATGTCATACTTTTACTATTCTTTTATATATTTAGATGCAACAATAAAAATATATAAATTTGTTAATAATAATGTAATGTGCACTAATAATTAGGCCTACAACCTAGCTGAACATAATCAATAACGTTTATTTACACACACACACACACACACACACACACACACATATATTGAAACTTAAAATTATATTACAATAAATATTTTAATTATGAAAGAATATCACATTTTTATCAATTATTTACCTGTTTCTCATTATGTTAGTTCATCAAACAATGAGTTCACATAAAAAGACTAAAATTAGTGTTACCAATAAACACTAATGATATATTACATTACTTTTTTGTTAGACCTTTTTCAAATAATTAATCATCACCAAATATATATAATCATGAGCTTAAATTAAAATATGCATACACATACAAGTTAAAATAATTTTAACATGGGCTGAATTAACTGTACAAATATTTTTTTTTTTTTCCCTTAAGCATGATACTAATAGGTAGAGAGGGAAAAATGACCCTGGGCTAAACCCCACCTAGCCATTAGCTGGCTACGCCCCTGACTATTCCATATCATTATTAGAATATTCAAACGTACTCGTTCCCCAGCTCATTTGGGCTTGGGCACCCGATTCCGTATAGTGTTTGGGCTTCTTATGAAGAACACACAAGTAAATATTCTAATAATCATGTTGGACATTTTTTTTAAAAGACGAAAAAGGCGGGCAACATTGCAGATGCTCGGAACGTTATCTAAATTCCTCAAGGAAAAAAATAATGTTTCTAACCTTTGTGAAATGATAGTACGAAATAAACACTTTTAAAATTAAAATAAAATTGAAAATAAGGTTATCATTTTACTGGTTAATTAACAAGGGGAGTTATTTTCTAAGATTGAACAAGCTTGGTTTTTCTAATTCTATTTTTATTATTTTATTGTTGAAAATTAAATATAGGGATTAGGGCTGAGGGATTAGTATTCGACCTGTGCATTTGCACAAATATATAAATAAAGTATTGTGAGTATTTGTATGCATATAATGATTAATGATTTTTGCCAAATTTACAATTAAAGGAGCTGAAATATTTATTTTTTTGAATTGCGTTTATCATATTGGATGTAATGTATATTTTGGTATGTATCTTTTTTGTGAATTATTTATTATTTATTTAGGAATTTCAAATACGTTTCCAAGAGAAGTTAATTGAAATGTAACCACAACAATAACATCTACTCACGTTAAATAGTCAACACATTATATGGTCAGCTGTAAATAAATAAAAAATTTAAAATGATTTTTGTAATTTTGAAGTGATTATTGTGTTGATTATCTAATAATTAAATGAGAGGTTAAATAAATAAAAAGTAACTGTTTTTGGAGGGAAAAAATTATTTTGCCACATAGGTATAATTTAATAGGTTTTATTAAATACTCATGAGCCAGCAATTATATGTATATCTCTCTCTCTATATATATATAGGGGGAGAATCAAATGAGTCAACTCCTTAAAATGAGTACACTCCTTAAGATGAGTCCACTCCTTAAAATATATATTAATTAAATAATAAAATAATTATTAGTTGACTCCGGCGTTGACCGTTGACTTCCGGAGTTGACCGTTGACTTCCGGCGAAAAATCGTTGACTTTCGACGTTGACCGTTGACTTGCGGCGTTGACTCCAGCGTTGATCGTTGACTTCCGGCGTTGACCCGTTGACCCCTAGTATGCATCATATGTATGAAGTAAATATGCATCCAGTACCATGCATTCAATATGAACTAAATATGCATGGGATATGAATTGCACATCCAGTCCTTATGAACTAAATATGCACCAATAATATCAACTAAGTATGCACCTGTTATGAACTAAATATGCATCTGTTATGAACTAAATATGCATCATGAATGAACTAAATATGCAGCGAAAAATATGCAATAAAAATGTACATTTTATATAGGTAATTTATGATGCATATTTAGTTAATTTATTATGAATATTTAGGTAATTTATGATGCATATTTAGTTAATACGAAATGCATACTTGTTATATTTAAATTAAATATATAATAATATTTATATAATTAATTTATTATGCATATTTACTTAATTCATGATACATATTTAGTTCTTGCGAAATGCATATTTAGTTCATGAACAATGCATACCTATTTTATTTGAGATCCAATCATAACAATGTATTTGTGTTATTAATCAATTTAAAATTAAAATTAATTATATAATAAAAATCATTAATTATTATATTTAATTTAATTGTATAAAATGTATATTTTATTGCATATTTTCGTTGCATATTTAGTTCATTCCTGATGCATATTTAGTTAGTAAAATGTGCATATTTAGTACATAAACAGTGCATACATAGTTGATATTACTGGTGTATATTTAGTTCATAAGGATACATTATGATGCATATTAAGTTTATATTAAGTGCATACCTATTTTATTTCAGATCCAATTATAACAATTTATTTGTGTTATTAATCAATTTAAAATTAAAATTAGTTATATAATAAAAATCATTAATTATTATATTTAATTTAATTGTATAAAATGTATATTTTATTGCATATTTTCGTTGCATATTTAGTTCATTCCTGATGCATATTTAGTTAGTAAAATGTGCATATTTAGTACATAAACAGTGCATACATAGTTGATATTACTGGTGCATATTTAGTTCATAAGGATACATTATGATGCATATTAAGTTTATACTAAGTGCATACCTATTTTATTTCAGATTCAATTATAACAATTTATTTGTGTTATTAATCAATTTAAAATTAAAATTAGTTATGTAATAAAAATCATTAATTATTATATTTAATTTAATTGTATAAAATGTATATTTTATTGCATATTTTCGTTGCATATTTAGTTCATTCCTGATGCATATTTAGTTAGTAAAATGTGCATATTTAGTACATAAACAGTGCATATATAGTTGATATTACTGGTGCATATTTAGTTCATAAGGATAACATATATAATTCATTTATGATGCATATTTAGTTCATGCTAAGTGCATAGTACCCATGTTTTAAATACCGGTTCGAACCGGCCGGTATTACCGATAATACCGGATACCGGTGGTCCGACCGGTACATTTACACTCAAAATACCGTTTTGGCCAAAATACCGGTTTCGTACCGGAAAATACCGATTTTACCGGCAAATACCGGCCAAAATACCGTCAAAATACCGGTTTATGCCATTTATTTAAAAAAAAATATATTTTTAATAGATTTTTATTATTTTATTTATATAAATTTAAATTTCTACACTTAACTTTAGTATGTTTATATTGTTATTAGATGTTAATTTATTTTAGTATTAATTAAAGGTAGTTTTGTATATTATTTATATAATAATAACAAATTAATTTAATATTTATTAAAACCGGTAAAATAGACGGTAATACCGGTCGTACCGGTAGTACCGCATACCGGTCGCTACACCGGTATGAAGACCGGTACGGTTTTTAAAACATTGCATAGTACTGATGTATATTTACTTCATACACAATGCATGCTAAGGGTCAACGGTTAATGTTGAAAGTCAACGCCGGAAGTCAACGATTTTCGTCGGAAGTCAACGTCGAAAGTCAACGGTCAACGCCGGAGTCAACGGTCAACGCCGAAGTCAATGGTCAATTGTCAAAATAATACTTAAATAATTAAAATAATAAAATAAAGAAATAAGTAATAAAAATAAAGAATTATTATTTAATTGAAGAGATAATCTTAGCCACACATAATGTACCAATCTAATGGCTAGGAATGGGTCTCACATTCACACTTTAAATATGTGGACTCATTGGATCCAATCCCTATATATATATAGATTATAAGTATAGAAGAGGGAAAAACGGGACCATGAATAGTGGCAATCTTTTTCTTCTATATATGGAATGTTCTGTGATGGGATAAAACGGGAAAAGAAAAAGAAGCATTGATAAATATAATCTGGACTTTATTACCGACCATGACGTCACATAATTAGATTTTGAGGGCTAAAAATTTAGTCAAAAATTAGTAAAGAATGGCGATTAAAAAGCGTATGATCACAAGGATTCACCAAAGACATTTTTACCAGGCAGTAATGCCTGTCCATTTCACGAAACAGAGCTGTTACTAACCGCATGTTGTGCCCCCGAGAGATATATAGCCAACGAGCATTCGTCTTTTCCGGGACAAAGTGCCGCCAATGTAACATCGGTGATGGCCGGAACCACCATGAGGTTGGCAAAGCAGTAGAGGAACACCGTCATGAATAGGTGGCGCAACCCAAAATCCTTCTCCATATTTCTCTCTCTCTCTCTATATATATATATGTGTGTGTGTGTGTGTGTTAAAAGAGAAAGCTAAACTGAAGACTGGTAAATGAAATAGGCTAAAGCTAAATAATGTGTAAATCACACTCAATTCTTGAAACCAAAGAAATTAAGGACTTGGGCTCTGACTAACAACGGGATAATGTTCCATATTATATAGTACCACAAAAAAGAATAAAAAAAGGAAAAGGCAAAAAGAGAAGCATTAAATTAAAAGGAAATTAAATGAAAGTTAAATTAAGACCAATGACAAGTGGTTGTTTTGTCAATAAGTGAAAAAGGTTGGGAGCATGCTTGTGCTTTACATGGGTGTGAGAGCTCTTATGCTGCAAAGATTGCATGGGCGCGTGCATCGCGGGGTGTGTTTGTGGGGGACATATTATTTCAAGTCTACAAGACTGACGAAAGAAAGTGTGGGTGTTAGAAATTATGACCGCATTCGATAGTCACTCCGGAAATTAAATTGACCTAATATGTCTAGCCCGCAATAGCTTCTTTACCTCATTTTCTATGATCAGGTCGAGCTCGTGTCCAAAATGTCGACGCTTTTGCTTCACAGCTCGTGTCCATTTTGTTTGTAATTTTCGTAGACATGTGGTAAGTGAGCTACCCGACTCGGGTCGTTCTCAAAGGAGGGCTGTTCAGAGCTTCGTTCACTACGTAGTCGTTAAAATCACATAACCAAAAACAAGATCCTAAGCATTCTACTAGCTTGACGGGGATTTGTTACACGAAATTAACTAAAAATATAAGAGCAAATGATGGAAGATGCAAAAATTGAAAGAAAAATCGAAACTTTAGTTGCACGGAGTATCCATAACTCAAGAAAAATGAAAAAAAACAAAACAAAACAAAAAAAAAAACATGCGAGCATAGCAATCCTATGTAACGGCACGATTGTTGTCCTTCAGTGCTCCAGCTAAAATTTCACTAGCACGTGATGTTCCTTTATTTACCTATAGAGGAGGAACTTTTCAACACAAACTTCCATAACATGAAGGTACACCCATGCAGTATAGCCAAATTACACAAAAATCCTAATTGTCTTTTGTAGATTTGAGTAAAATCTTAGAAAATGGAAAATAAATTTTTGGAACGATTTTCTGCCATTAACGGAGCATCAAGATCTCTGAAAACATCTGAATTTCACACAAATCTCGTATAGGAGAGAAAGGTACAAATACGTGCATGTAAAACAAAATAGCCCTAACCAATCACCGCTTGACACGTAGCGGATTAGAAATCAGATAAAAGAAATGAAACACTAATGCGAGTCTATTAGTAAATGACACTAATAATAAAAACAACAGAGAAATAACAGGGAAAATAAAGAAAAATGACTTCAAGTTTTCTTCCAGATGTTCAGGTGCATGGCAACAGCTTGTACATCTTTAACAGCTCAACACCCCCCCTCAAGCTGGAATGTGAGGGTTGACACACATTCCAAGCTTGAACAGAAACCGGCAAAAGTTAACACCGCTAAGGGACTTGGTGAAAATGTCAGCCGGTTGAAGTGAAGAAGCAATGTGACAGGGCAACACAAAACCTTCATTGTATTTGTTCCTCACCACGTGGCAGTCAATATCTAGATGCTTAGTGCGCTCGTGGAACACGGGGTTTGCTGCAATATGCAAGGCCGCATTGTTGTCACACCATAATGGGATGGGAAGATGAAGCTCCAGCCCAAGATCATTGGCCAAGTAGGAAAGCCACTGCATCTCGCAAACAGTCATGGCCATGCACCTGTATTCCGCCTCGGCAGATGATCTAGACACCATTTTCTGCTTTTTCGTTTTCCAAGAAATGGGAGCTTGTCCCAGGAAAATGCAGTAGCCACTAAAGGATTTTCGAGTGAGGGCACAGCTCCCCCAATCAGCATCACAAAACCCTTCTAAATGTGTAAAGACCTTAGCTGCATAAAAAAGTCCCAAAGTAGGATTACCTTTGAGATATTTGACTAGATGAAGTGCAGCTGCCAGTGTGTTGGGGCCTGCACAAATTGACTGAGCTGTTGGATGGCATAGGATATATCAGCCCTTGATAAATTCAGGTAAAGCAAACGGCCAATTAGTCTTTTGTAAGCTTCAACATCAGAGTGAAGAGGTGATTTTGGGGTAGAAATATTGACTCCTTGAGGTAATGGAGTAACCATGGATCTTGCTGCCTCCAACTTTAAATCATGCACAATATCAAGTATGTATTTCCTCTGACTCAAGTAAGTTCCTTCAGTTGTTCTGAAGATCTCCAAACCCAGAAAATATTTAGCATGACCAAGGTCTTTGATGGTGAACAAATCATTCAAATAACTCTTGAGGTGCTGAATATGGGAAGAAGAAGTCCCAGTTATAAGTACATCATCCACATAAATGAGGAGGATCATCACTTGCTGTTGTGTTCTTTTGAAAAACATTGTGGGGACTGGATAAAACCACAACTCACCAATTTCTCTGAGAATTCTATATTCCATTGCCTCGAAGCCTGTTTTAATCCATAGAGGCTTCTCTTCAGTAAGAAAACCTGTCCCTTCTTTGCCTTAGTGAAGCCCTTGGGTGGCAGCATAAAAACTTCTTCATCAAGGAAGCCATGAAGGAATGCATTATTGATGTCAATGTGATGAAGTTCCCAATGATGTTGAGTAGCTAATGCAACGATCAATCTCACAGACACCATTTTAGCCATAGGAGAAAAACTATCATTTAAGTTTATCCCTTCCTTCTGTAGGTATCCCTTTGCTACCAACCGGGCCTTGAATTTGTCTATGCTGCCATTAGGATTCCTCTTGATTTTGTACACCCATTTGCTACCAATTGCCCTCTTCCCAGCTGGTAATTGAGTAAGAACCCATGTATCATTAATTTCAAGTGCCTCCAACTCTCTTTGCATGGCATCAATCCATCTTTTGTCCTTGATTGCTTGTTCATAGTACAATGGTTCAGTGAGTGTTTTATCAATTTCTGCAACAAAGGCTCCAAGTTCCTCCTAAGTATCCATGATATTTAAGGTATTCACCACATAATCATTCATCCACCTGGGTGCTCTTTTCTCCCTTGTACTCATTCTTGTATTTGTGTTGTGTGGATTTTCAAGTTCTCTTTGAGTGTCTTTCTCAATGTCCTCATTGTCATCACTAACCAGTGGTAAAGGGACTGAATGAGGAATTTCAGTTGTGACCTCTGCACCCTCTGAGAAAGGGAACCTCATCTCATAAAATGACACATCTCTAGACACAAAAACTTCTTTGGTTGCCAAATCATACACCCTGTAACCTTTGATGCCTGAGATGTAACCCAAAAAAACACAAGGGACAGCCCTCTCACCAAATTTCTTTTTGTGTGGTACAGTCATCTTAGCATAACATAAGCAACCAAATATTCTCAGCATGTCATAAGCAGGCAATCTTCCATGCAATATCTCATAAGGACTTTTCCAACCAAGTTTTTCACTTGGTAAGGTGTTGATAATTTAAACTGCAGCCAGCAAACTGTAAGGCCACAGGTTCTTTTGCAACTTTGCTTGAAATGATATAACTCTAGCCACCTCCAAGATTGGCCTGTGTTTTCTCTCCACCACTCCATTCTGTTGGGGTGTGTAGGGGCAGGTCCTTTGATGTAAAATCCCATTATCTTCAATCAGTCCAGTCACCTCCTTGTTGATGAATTCAGTGCCATTGTCAGTCCTTATAGACTTCACCCTTTTGTCAAGCTGTGTCCCCACCATTTTGATGAAATATTTTAAGTGACCACAAGTCTCAGTCTTGTACTTCATCAGAAAGATCCAGGTAGCCCTTGTGTAGTCATCAACAATTGTCAACATGTATGAGGTGTTGGTGGCTGACTTTTCATGGTAAGGTCCCCATACATCTACATGCATTAACTCAAAAGGGCTCTTGCTTTGTATCTGGCTGAGGGGAAAAGAAAGCCTGCATTGCTTAGATTTGTGACATATGTCACATATACCTAGCTCCTGTTGAGCACATCTTCTTTTTAAGAAAGGTAAGTGTTTCAAACATGTGGATGAGCTGTGTCCAAGTCTCTTGTGCCAAAGTTCCAATTCAACCCCTTCATGCTTTCCACATTTTGCCACATTTGCAAATGAATCTTCACCTTCCAAAACATACAGACCTACTACGATCTTTCCCACAACAAAAATTTGGTCATTTCTCAAACTTCTCAGCTCACATTTCTCCTTGTTGAAGTTGAAATACAAATCACTGTTCCACAGACAGTAAATTATACTTAAACTCTGGTATGATTAGAACATCCTTAAGCACAATCTTGTCATTCAAGTACACCTCTCCTATCTTTGACACTTCAACCTTTGCTCCATCAGGCAGATTAACAATTATAGGTGCAGAAATCTTATAGCTTCTTTTCACTAACTCCATGTCTGAGCATATATGTTTACTAGCCCCAGTATCAATGATCCAACTCCTCCTGTTTAATCTATTGAAGAGAGAGAATGCAAAGTCTTGCTTTGCAATGCTGCACTCCACCATGTATGAGAATGTGTGTGTTTCTGTCTCATGTTGCCCAGAAATGTATCTTGCCACCTCCTTCTGTATTAAAGAGCTTATCAGATAAGCTATCACTGTGCTGAGACTTTGCTTCAGAATCTACTTTGGATGAATCATCACCCTCATCCATGTTCACATTTTGAGTTTGCCTCTGTTCCCTAAGTTCCTTATACCAATCAGGATAGCCGTTGATTTTAAAGCAACCTTGAACCTCATGTCCATTGAATCCACAGTGGGTACTGTATAGCTTTGCTCTCTTTTCTTTAGACAGCCTTTGAAACCCTCTACCTCTTCCCATGTTGTTATAAGCTTGATTCTAAGGACCTCTCCTTTGACCACGTCCAAAAACTGCACCTCTACCTCCTCCTCTACCAAAATTCCCCCTTATCATCATAGATGTGGTTTCCAGTGGATTAGACATTCCTATAGCCACACTTTTCTGCTTCTCAATTTTTAAAACCATTGAATATGCCTTGTTAACAGTTGGCAGAGGTTCCATAAGAGGGATTTGGTTCTTAATTGGCTCAAAGACCTCATTCAAGCCCATGAGGAATTGCATGAGCTTAATTTCCATAATATTTTCAGAATAAGCTTTTCCAGTCCCACACACACATTCAGGCAGGGAGATCAAACTCGAGTACTCATCCCATAAGCATTTAAGTTTAGTGTAATAAGCTGTAACTGTTAATGATCCTTGAGCAAAATTTGAAATCTCCTTCTGTAACTGGTACCTTAGAGGACCATTACTTTCACTAAACCTCTCAGCTAATTCATCCCAAAGTTGCTTTGCACTTTTCACATATGTAAATGATTCAACAATTTCTCTGGAAATGGAATTAAGTAGCCAGGATATTACCATGAACTCTACCTTCTCATATTGATCGAACTCCTCGGTGTTCGGCTCGGGTATCACCACCGTTCCATTTATGAAGCCGAGCTTCGATTTCACCCCTAGCGCAAGCTTCGTAGCTCTGCTCTAGTGCAAGTAGTTGCTGCCAGTGAGATGATTTGTGACCAAGACCATCCCAGGGTGATCTGATCCATGAAGTGACAGTGGATCTGTATCTCTCGAGTACGAACGGATGATCTCTTTTCCTGAGTCATCTTTGTTTCTCGCCATGATCGATTACTTAACCCGCTCTCGGTACCATGTAGATTTAAGTAAAATCTTAGAAAATGGAAAATAAAATTTTGGAACGATTTTCTGCCATTAACGGAGCACCAAGCTCTCTGAAAATATCTGAATTTCACACACATCTCGTGTGGGAGAGAAAGGTACAAATACGTGCATGTAAAACAAAATAGCCCTAACCAATCACCATTTGACACGTAGCGGATCAGAAATCAGATAAAAGAAATGAAAACGCTAATGCGAGTCTATTAGTAAATGACACTAATAATAAAAACAATAGAGAAATAACAGGGAAAATAAAGAAAAACGACTTCAAGTTTTCTTCAAGACGTTCAGGTGCATGGCAACAGCTTGTACATCTTTAACAGCTCAACATCTTTCAAGATTTTGATAGAAGTTACCCCTGAGCGAGTATTTGTTTGTAAATACAAGCATCAAGAAGAGGTCACTGTATTCCTAATGGATAACTGGGTCTTTATATAATATTGGGTATTTTCATAACAAAGTTAATATCAGTGATAGTTTTCGTAATTAGCCCAACGAAAGCGATGTGAAATTTTTTGCCCAACCAGACAAATAACATGAAAATCAAGAAGTGGGGAAAGAATAGCCAGAGGAAAATAATCATTAATGGTACCCCAACTATACCCGTTCTCACTTGATAACTATATGCATTTCTTTTTTGGTACCCCATATTCAAGCTTAATAAATTTTTATACTTTTCGTCCATTCATCATTTTCAATCAAAACCTTTAATTGTTTTGTGGGAAAAAATCACTTTTGTCAACCGAAGGATACCACATTTTCACTTTTGGTACATGATGTTCCAACTTATTAAGTTTTGGCAATAATGCTAAAGAGCCAACAGTTGGCTCCGTTACGGAGCTAACAACCAATGAGACAACTCCATATGAGGCTGTCCCACAATACTTTAATGTGGGACAGCCCCACATGGAGTTGTCCAATTGGTTGTTGGCTCCATAACGAAGCCAACTGTTGGCTCCTTAGCATTATTGTAAGTTTTGGTTGCTAAAGTATTCAAGATTAACAACTTTTGGCACAAACATTAAAAAAATTGTTAGCTTTTGGTACATGATGTTCCAACTTAATAAGTTGTGGTTGCTAAAGTATTCAAAATTACTTGATCGGTTAACCGAACCAACATAAACAAGCGAAATAATTTAGAATTTATATTATAAAATTACATTTAGTAGTTTAATGCTTTATTTAATATTTGATATTACTTTTGTTTGTAAATATCTAAAACGAATAAATAACAAATTAATATATTTTTGTAACGTTCAATCAGTTCGGTTATTTTGAAAAATAAAGTTTACACTGAACCGAAATAACCAAAATTTTAAAAGTAAAACATATAATCGAACCAAAGTATATTATATCGGACCCAAACACTTAGTTTGTCGGGTTCGCCCGATATAGTGCAATTTGGTAGTCATTAATGTGCAATTCTTCTAACACAACTGTGCAATTGTGGTGCATTTTTTATGTAGTTCAGTCATTCGATTATTTCGATTATATGAAAATAAAAAATATAAAATACTAATATTTTTAATATATGTATTTTTATATCGATTATTTGAATAAAATAAATTACATCATACCGAAATATATAATAATAATAAAAATAATAATAATAATAATAATAATAATAATAATAATAATAATAATAATAATAATAATAATAATAATCAATCCACACTATGAAATTTCGTACTGAATTTTTATTCGTTGAATCTTGTTCAATTTTGTGCGACCTTGTAGATATTTATGTGCAATCCGTATATACCTATTGTTAACTCACAATACATAAAAAATACAAATAGACAAATATTATTATTCTTCAACAAAAATATAAATAAATAAAGGGCAACGTGTTATTTTATAAAGTGCAACGTGATGATACATAAAGTGCACCATTGTCATTTTGGTACATTATCATGCTTGTATTTTTTTTGTAGATAGATGATGATTAGTTGGAAAATGAACTTGTATTAACCGTCTAACGTCGTGATTTTTGGACGTTTAATTCTTCGCACTTTTTCATTTTTCGGCTTATTTGATTCTATGTATGATTCTCGTGTCTTGATGAGTTTGTTAGTGTTTTCAGCGTTGTCGAGATTATCTAGTGCATGATAATTTTGGAGGCAAGAATATGAGTGGAAATAATGCTAAAACAGAAGAGTACAGGGTAGCCCCGTACTAAAGCAGCAGACCCTGTACTGCATTGAGCATGCCCATGCAAATCGCGAGTATTGACTTTGAAGTGGGTCTGGTTGACTTGGAAAGTGTTATACCACAAATACTCGAATCGCTGGACCGCTCCTCTCGATCCGGGTTGCGTCTCCTTGATCGTCGGTACCTGAAAAGCACGCCGGGTGTGGTCCCACTGCGAACACTCCGACGCTCAAGTCAGTGATGGTCTAGAGAGAAAACGACAGAGTAGCGGGATAACTCGTGAATGTGTGTTGTGTAAAATGAATGAACCTGCTCCCTTTTATAGGAGAAATTTGGAGAG
Organism: Striga hermonthica; assembly: GCA_902706635.1. Taxonomy (NCBI): domain Eukaryota; kingdom Viridiplantae; phylum Streptophyta; class Magnoliopsida; order Lamiales; family Orobanchaceae; genus Striga; species Striga hermonthica. The sequence goes on from CACSLK010000984.1 coordinate 26,290,245, forward strand.
TCCCAGTGGGATAAGAAGTCTTTCTTGTGTGAGCTACTTAATTAGGTCAAGAACATCCTAAATTGTAAGAGTCCTTGTCGCTACCAACTCCTTCGTAACTTGATCCCAAAGCCATCTTCAGGTTCTAGCCCCTTCGACGACATACGAGGGCCGCCGAACCCACGAGGGCTGTCGAGCGCACGAGGGCCGTCGGGCACCTCCAAGGCCGAGCACCTGCTGAAGGCCTTACGCCGAGCACTCGCCCATGCTGAACATTCACCCTACGCCGGGCACTCATCATACCGGACGATGCCGCGCCAGACACTTCATCCCGACCACCTCCAATGTCGAGCACTTGAGGGGCGCCGAACACCGTGCGACGCCGAGCACTCCCAACCGCCTGACTACCATAATCCTTAGCCG
>CACSLK010000984.1:26307596-26321720 GCA_902706635.1 Striga hermonthica
ATTATCTTTCATTGATCAGATGTTAGAAAGATTGGCAGGATATTCTTATTATTGCTTTCTAGATGGGTATTCAGGTTATTTTCAGATTCCCATTGCACCTGAGGATCAAGAGAAGACCACATTCACATGCCCATTTGGGACATTCGCGTATAGACGCATGCCATTCAGATTGTGTAACGCACCAGCTACGTTCCAACGGTGTATGGTGAGCATCTTTTCAGAATACGTTGGTAATATAATAGAGGTATTTATGGATGATTTTAGTGTCTATGGTGAGTCATTTAATTCCGGTCTTGAGAACCTTGCTTTAATTTTAAAACGCTGTATAGAAACAAATCTTGTTCTTAATTGGGAAAAGTGTCATTTCATGGTAGAACAAGGTATTGTTTTAGGACACATTGTTTCTAAGCGAGGTATTGAGGTTGATAAGTCGAAGGTCGATATTATTACTGCTTTGCCTTACCCCGCGAGTGTGCGGGAAGTGCATTCTTTTCTTGGTCATGCAGGATTTTATCGTCGGTTCATTAAGGATTTCTCAAAGGTAGCAGCACCTTTGTGCTCATTGCTGCAAAAAGAAGTGGAGTTTTGGGTGAACAAAGATTGCAAGAAGGCGTTTGATTTACTGAAGGAGAAGCTGACCACATCTCCAATCATTCAGCCACTTAAATGGGATCTTTGTTTTGAGATCATGTGTGACGCCAGTGATTATGCCGTAGGAGTAGTGCTAGGCTAGCGAGTGGATAAGGTGGCTCATATGATTTACTATACGTCAAAGACGTTAAATCCCGCCCAAGAAAATTATACCACGACTGAAAAAGAATTGTTAACTGTGGTTTTTGCACTTGAAAAATTTCGTTAATATATATTGGGGACTAAAGTAAATGTTTTTACTGATCATGCAGCCTTACGTCATCTTTTGGCAAAAAAAGAAGCAAAGCCGAGGCTCATCCGTTGGATACTCTTGTTGCAAGAATTCGACGTGGAGATCAAGGACAAAAAGGGAGCTGAAAATGTTGTGGCTGACCATTTAAGCCGAGTGACACATGCCTCGGATGACTTCCAGCTGCGAGAGAGCTTCCCAGATGAGCAATTGCTGAGAATTGAAAACATGTAGCTCCCAGTAGTACGGGGTACCTTCCCAGGAGTACAGGGTACCCCCATACTCGACTGTGCAGAAATTGAGAAACATGATCGAAGCACTTTGACGTCGGATTTTTCCGAACCCTGGTATGCTGATCTTGTAAATTACCTGGTTGCTAAAGTTTACCGTACAGGTATGAAAGGCCACATGAAGGATAAACTCAGGAGCGACGCCAAGTATTTTGTATGGGACGACCCGTATATTTGGAAGCATTGTGCCGACCAAGTGATTAGGCAGTGTGTCCCGGAAGCCGAGTTCCACTCCATTCTTTCGTTCTGCCATTCACACGCATGTGGAGGTCACTTCGGAGGTAGACGGACAACTCATAAAGTGTTGGAAAGTGGTTTCTATTGGCCGACACTCTTTCGGGACGCGCATGAATTTTGTAAGTCGTGCGATAATTGCCAACGAACAGGTAACATCTCTAAGAGAAATCAAATGCCCAGAACCCTATTATTATTTGTGAAATTTTCGATGTCTGGGGAATTGATTTCATGGGCCCTTTTCCTTCTTCGTTTGGTAATGAGTATATCTTACTTACTGTGGATTATGTCTCGAAATGGGTGGAAGCAAAGGCCACCCGGACTAATGACTCTAAAGTTGTTGCAGGTTTAATAAAATCTAATATTTTTTCTAGGTTTGGTATCTCACGGGCGATGATAAGTGATCGAGGAACTCACTTTTGCAACAAGACAGTGGAGGCATTGTTTCGAAAGTATGGTGTCATGCACCGACTTTCAACCGCCTATCATCCACAAACAAGTGGTCAGGCCGAAGAGTCCAACCATGAGATTAAATCTATCCTGGAGAAGATGGTGAAACCCAACTGAAAGGACTGGAGCATTAAATTGGAGGATGCGTTGTGGGCCTACCGAACGGCTTATAAGACTCCAATCGGCATGTCTCCATACCGTTTGGTGTTCGGAAAGCCATGCCATTTGCCGGTTGAGCTACAGAACAAAGCTTGGTGGGCTGTGAAAAAGTGTAACTTCGAGTATGACGATGCGGGATGCCACAGGAAATTGCAGCTGCAGGAGTTCGAAGAGATTCAAAACGAGGCTTTTGAGAATTCGGTGATCTTTAAGGAGAAGACGAAGGCCTTCCACGACTTAAAAATTTCGAAGAAGAATTTTGTCGAGGGGGAAAAGGTTATACTCTTTGACTCTCGATTAAAATTATTCCGGGGCAAGCTACGCTCTCGTTGGATTGGTCCTTTTGTCATCATGAAAGTCTTTGGCCATGGTGCGGTGGAGATTTTCAGCCCTACAACGGGCAACACGTTAAAGGTGAATGGCCATAAGCTCAAGCCGTACTATGGAGAGTTTGGAGGCGACGAGGTGGAACGGGTGCACCTAGAGCCACCAGTATCAATTCGAAAAGGGAGTATTCGGTCGAGCCAACGACGTTAAAAAAAGGCGCTAGTTGGGAGGCAACCCAATATTATTATTATTTTTATTATTATTATTTTAGTTTTAGTTTTAGTAGTTTATATTCTGCTGTTTTATTGAATGCGATAAATAATACACGAGAAAGAAAAATTTTCTGCTCTGTTCGTGCCTGTAGTAGGATTACTAATGTGTGCCCCATGTTCTATTGTGCTACAGATTCACTACGTGGGCTACAAGTATTTTGTGATGATCAGATAAGGGAAAATAAGATGGGGGCCTGCTAAATTGTGAAAGAAGCCGAATTTGGGCCAACTTTTGGGATATTTTAAATGGGCCCAATAACAAGTCACATTGGCAGCCCACCTCGCATTGACTAAGGGCAGAAAAATAAAAGGGGCGCGTCGCTTTATCGTCTTCCAGAAGCATCCTGATGTGCTTCTGCACACTGGACCGACTCTCCTTGGACCCAACCGCTTGAGCTCTCCAAATACCTGCAAAGACGCTGGGAAGTGCTCCCGGCGGTAAATCTCCGATGCTCAAGTTAGTGGGGTACCGAAGAGAGTTCAGTTTTTGTATTAGGGTTTCTTATGCGGTAAAAAACATCATACCTCTCCCTTGTAACCTGCCCTACCTATTTATATGCAGATACATGGCTTTCTCTCCACATCTGTCCCCTTATCCGATTGTGTAACAGTATCAAGGCCATTTAAACATCAGCCCACCTATTCAATCTGCCTGACCCACTCTTTTGGCCGATATTTGGGCCGCACACTGGCAGATTATTATATCTGACCAACCGACTGGCCCGCATGAATACCCCCGGTTCATAAATCACGTTGACTTCTGTCGGTCTACCCATAATGCTCTCTTTGTGCTACATCATCTAGCCCCCCCCCCATTATCAAACAAGCTATTTTCATAAATAGACTGGTTTGATAATTATTATCCCTATACGCTTGCCCGAGCAATGCGTTTATTATGCCATATCGGACTACCAAATCGGCCCCCACCCAATCCTCCTGCAATGTTTCGCGACCGGATGAGTCAAGTTTCTAGCCATGTTACCGAACAGATTAATGCACCCAGCTACACGGGTCATCCACCACCAAATCCGGGCAGACACAAAGCGCCCCACAATACGGCTCACTTGCCCCCCAACCCGACCATATGCACACATTCTGGCAGAACATCTGAGCAAAGAAAAAATCGCAACTTTGTCACAAAAGTCGAGCAGAACAAATCGTATACTCGGGCCGGAAAAAATCACTCCCTTGGCCCTAAAAATCCGAGCAAAGAAACAATCATTCAATGTGCTCCAAAGACCGGAGCAAAGAAACAATCATTCATTGTGCTCCAAAAATCGGGACAGAAAAAATCCCTCGTGCTCCCAAAACCGGAGCAGAAAAATCATTCTTTGTGCTCCCAAAACCGGAGCAGAAAAAATGTCTTATTTCATCCCAAAATCCGAACAGAAGAAACCACGTTTTTTGGCCCAAAGTCCAAGCCGAAAAAATCATGCACTTTACCCCCAAAGACCGAGCATAAAAAATCACGCACTTGGCTCCCAAAGTCCGCGCAGAAAAAATCACGCGCTTTGCACCCAAAGACCGAACAGAAATAAGGCACGCACTTTGCACCAAAAAACCGAGCATAAATAAAGCACACGCTTTGCACCCCAAAAACCGAGCAGAAATAAGGCACGCACTTTGCACCCAAAAATTGAGCAGAAATAAGGAACGCACTTTGCACCCAAAAACCGAGCAGAATACATCGCACACTTTGGCCCCAAAATCTGAGCAGAATACATCGCACACATTGGCCCCAAAATCTGGGCAGAATACATCGCACACTTTGGCCCTAAAATCCGGGCAGAATACATCGCACACTTTGGCCCCAAAATCCGGGCAGATTACATCGCACACTTTGGCCCCAAAATCCGGGCAGAATACATCGTACACTTTGGCCCCAAAATCTGGGCAGAATACATCGTACACTTTGGCCCCAAAATCCGAGCAAAATAATAAAATGCTCTACCGAGCAATTCGTGTGCCCATTGTCCGAGCAGATGAACCAAACGCAATCAAATGCTTAGCCGCGTAACTTATCTGCCACGTTATCCGAGCAGATGAACCAAACGCAATCAAATGCTTAGCCGCGTAACTCATCTGCCACGTTATCCGAGCAGATGAACCAAACGCAATCAAATGCTTAGCCGCGCAACTCATCTGCCGTGCTGTCCGAGCAGATGAACCAAAAACAATCAATTGCTTAGCCGCGCAACTCATCTGCCACATTATCCGAGCAGATGAACCAAACGCATGGCCGAGCAACTCGTTTGCCATTTTGGCCGCGCAGCTCACTAAAAAGTCCAACCAAACAGACGATTCTTCTCGTCCACCGAACCATAACTTGCGCGGACTTTGTCCTAGCAACCAAACCCAATGCTCATCTGCTCGACCTCATCCGAGCAGAGACAACGCGAGCCTCAACCTACTCGGATGTCGTCCGAGCAAAGAATGTGTTCCTCAATCTGCTCGACTTTCATTTGAGCACGACACACAAGAATTAAACTGCAAAAAATGCGAGCCTCAACCTGCTCGGATTTCATTCGAGCCAAAAACTGTAACATGGTCTGCTCGACATTGATAGCACCCGAGCTCACAAGAGATCGGCCTTATGTCGTCACATTATTTGAACAACACCCGAGCTCGCAGGAGCTTGGCCTTAAGCCGTCACACGATTTTAACAGCACCCGAACTCACAAGAGCTCGGCCTTAAGCAGTCACACCCTTTGAACAACACCCGAACTCACAAGAGCTCGGCCTTAAGCCATCACACCATTTGAACAGCACCCGAACTCACAAGATCTCGGCCTTAAGCTGTCACATTATTTGAACAGCACCCGAGCTCGCAGGAGCTCGGCCTTAAGCCGCCACACCATTTGAACAGCACCCGAACTCACAAGAGCTCGGCCTTAAGCTGTCACATTTGTTGTTCTTCATTACGAGCTAGTCACACTTAGTTCATTCATCAGACCAAGACATAAATGTTTCAAAAACAACTCCAAGTTATCATTAAGGCAACAACAAAATTTAATAACCAAGGCATAAATGTTTCGAAAACAATTCAGAGTTACAATCAAACTGGCAATATAATACTTCTTGAGAGTAACAAGGCTTGTGAAAGACCTTACCCTCTGGACCCCTTAGCTCATAAATCCTTCCAGCTAACGCTTTCTAAAAGACTTCTCTCCAAATGGTTCAACACATCCACTCCCTTACCTCATCCAGTAAGATCATCTCCGTTTTGGCCTCTTTGATCAAGCCCTCTTGCATAATTGTGCTCTCGTCTCTGCCTTTCCTCTTATTACCCGCCTCCAACACCGTTTGGTAACAGGTCCTTGCCAACCGTTGTCCCCCGTGACCTCACCTACCAGCTCTCCCACCGAGAATCTCATCTTCATGCAATATGTTGATACTGCTGCCTGAAACGAATTCAAGCTAGGCCACCCCACGATAACATTATAAGCCGAATCTGCCTTAACCACCACGAACTGCACCATCTTCACCTTCCTGAGAGGAGGAGCTCCCAGCGCCATCGTCAGTTGCACCTCTCCAAGTGGCACTACCTCTGCCTCACTGAAGCCAAACAATGATGTCTTGATTGGGGTGATCTCCACACGTAAATCCATCCGCCAAAAACACTCATAGAACATTATATTAGCAGAACTACCCGTATCCACCAGAATCCTCTCAACATCATAGCCCGCAATCTCCGCTGTCACTACTAGATCATCGTTATGGGGAACCAATATGCCCTGAGTCTGTTGCACCAAACTTCAACTCTGGCATGGCATGAGCAATCTGGACCTCCGCTACACTCTCCCAATCTGCTCTTAAGTTAGCTCGCCTAGCCCCATTGGATCCCCATCTGTCGGCCCCCCAGCTATCATATGAATCACTCCCCTCTTGGGAGGTCTCTCCCCTTGCTCCTCTTGCCTCCTTTTCTTTTCTCCTCCCTCAGCATCATCTCTCTCCTCCTTGTCTTGCGCTACGAACTCCTTCAAGTGTCCGACCCTTATCAGTCTTTCGATCTCATCCTTAAGCTCATTGCAGTTGTTCGTCCAGTGCCCATAATCACGATGATACCTCCAACAAGGATCAACTTCCACAGGCAACTTTCCTGCCTTCTTAAGTAAGGTTGAGGTTTGCCAAACATCTTAGTTTCTCCACGCCTCTCCAACATCTCAGACACCTGCCCCCTTGGTGATGTTAACGGAATATAGTGCTCATACCGAAGCCCATACGCCCCCTATCATCACTCATATAATCTTTACCTCCTAACCTTCTGTCATCTGACCTGTGTTTTTCGTCCTGCTTCTTTCCCGATTGTGCGCCTGAAAATCTGCCTCTGTTTCTTCCATATTCATATACTTGGTGCATCTTTCCAACAATTCATCGTAGGATCAGGCATGCTTTTTAGCCAGCGAATTTATGTAATGGCCTGTCTTCAACCCCTGTGTCAGCCCCCCGGCCTTGATTTCTTCGGTTGCCGTGGGCACCTCTATACACGCGCGGCTAAACCTGGCCACATACTCCCTCAGGGACTCATTTTCACGCTTTTGCATGTTCATAAGGGACATATACGTCTTCTCATGTTTCCTCGCGCTAGAGAACTGATTAATAAATAGCGAACTAAATGCGTCAAAGCTGTGGACAGATGCTGCAGGTAACTGATGGAACCAGTCTTGCGCCGGACCCTTCAAGGTTGTCAAAAAGGCTCTACAACAGACACCATCGCTATATCGGTGCAAGACCACGACATTCTCAAAACTCCGCAAATGCCTTGCTGGATCTGAGGACCCATCATAATATATACTCGACTCTCTAAAACTGTGAGGCAAATCAGCGCCTAAAACGTCATCGGTGAAGGGATGCCCTTGCATCCTGAGATGCCGCCTTCCTTCCACCCTTGCATGAAGCTCTTTAATCTGATTGGCCATCTGCTCCATCAGCGCATCCCTGGACAGCCTCGGAACCATTAGCGATATTACCGACCTCTCCTCCTGCTCATCCCTGCGGTGACTACCGCCCCTTAAAGGCCTGGACAACCCGGGGACATGCTGCTCGACCCTAACAGCTGGTCGCTCCCCGGCCACAATGGGTCGCTCCACCACCTCAACGGATAGCTCCGCCTCCACAAGCGACCTTTCTGTTACGGCAGTAGGCTTCTCCACCATCGTCGCGTCCCGTGCAGCCAACGCCCGGCCTACCGCCTCCGCGACGATACGATCTAACTCTCCTCTAGTCATCTGCATCAACGGCCCTCCGCCCTCCGGCACCACTTCTGGCCCCGACGCGCGTATCACGATCTCCTGGCCTGCTCCCTGGGTTGCCAATCCCTGCTCCTGATTCAATGGGGGAACATGGGGTACCCGTTGTATCGTAACATGGGGCGTAGTCATCGAGCTTTCTCCCGCCACCAATCCTTTCGGCGGCCCTCCACCATAGGGAGTCTTTGGTACCCATGCCTCCTCTAAACTATCGTTTAGATTCCTTCTTGATTGTTCGTCCACAATCGTGTTCGTCATCTTCGCCTCCTCAATCGATAGAAAAATTGGTGTCCCACAGACGGCGCCAATTGATGTGCTTCTGCACACTGGACCGACTCTCCTTGGACCCAACCGCTTGAGCTCTCCAAATACCTGCAAAGACGCCGGAAAGTGTTCCCGGCGGTAAACCTCCGACGTTCAAGTTAGTGGGGTACCGAAGAGAGTTCAGTTTTTGTATTAGGGTTTCTTATACGGTAAAAAACATCATACCTCTCCCTTGTAACCTTCCCTACCTATTTATATGCAGATACTTGGCTTCCTCTCCACGTCTGTCCCCTTATCCGATTATGTAACAATTATCAGGCCCATTTAAACATCAGCCCACCTATTCAATCTGCATGACCCACTCTTTTGGCCGATATTTGGGCCGCACACTGGCAGATTATTATATCTGACCAACCGACCGGCCCGCATGAATACCCCCGATTCATAAATCACGTTGACTTCTGCCAGTCTACCCATAATTCTCTCTTTGTGCTACATCACATCCCAACAGTCACAATCCATCGAAAAAAAAAATATTCACTTTCTCCCTTGCGATTTCAAATCTGAATAAAAAAACTGGCAACAGGCCAGAAAAGGAAAAAAAAAAAAAAGGAGGCAGATATTCATCATTGATATAAGTATTTGGAGTTAGGGTATACAAAACTTTGAGTGGCTGAGTTGAGAAAATTTCTCCTGGGGTGTTGTTCATTATTCTGAGATATATATATGGAGTTATTAGTCATCTTAGGTGGGGAGTGTTGTGTTTCGAGCTCTTTTCGGACGAGATGTTATTGTGTATATTTGTGTATTTACTGTATTATCCTTAGGTTATTTGTAGCCCTAATATTGTGTATTTATTCTTGTTAATACATAGTTCTATCATCCGATTGAGATGATCAGTTTCTCGAATTCGTCTCGTCTCTTTCGTATCATGGTATCAGAGAGCGTGAATTTTTCTCTTCAAATTTGATCCTGCATTTTTTATTTTTTATTTTTTTTCTGCGAAGCCGTCCAAGTTCCGGCAATATTGCCCGTATCAAGTTCCGGCATTTTTTTATTCTTGCAGACTGTATAATCCCGCCGCCTCAATTAATTTCCTCTGTATTCAATTTCTCAATTTTCGAAAGTAGTGCTGCCCAATTGCCCAATTGCTCAATTGCTCAATTGCTTGTGCATTCACTCAATTAATTGTTGAATTGCTCACAGCCTACCCAATATAATTGTTCAGTTGCTGAATTCGCTCAATTAATGGCTCAATTGCGCACAGGCTAATTTGTGCACTGGACATCGTCCTCGACATTTGATAGTTCAAAGGCTCCGTCCACGGCATCCGATAGTTCACGGTAGCTGCTGTTTTGAGTTATTTTGTCATGGAAGATTCATCAACATCGGCCATGCCTGGTCTTGTCGAACATGTTGGGCACCGTACCGGTGGCCGGCCCAAGTGCTTTCATTGTGGCCGAATGGGTCATCGTGTTGCTACTTGCTTTCAGATTATTGGATACCCAGAATGGTTCGGTTCCAGTGGTGACCACGGTTGTAATTCTGGTGGTGGCCTCCATGGTGGAGCTCGCCGCGAGAGTAGTGCTCTTGCGAATGCGGCGTTCTCTAATGGTATCTGTAATTCGTTTGTTGCAGGTTCTGTTGGTTTTTCCACTGGTAGTGGAGCTTTGATGAGTGATTCTGATCGTCTTGCACTTGGCGGTCTAACGATGAACAATGGTCTCAATTTGTGTCGTTGGTTAATTCCTCTGAACAAAGTAACTCATTTTCTGGTACGCGTCATTTATTTGATTGGATGTACGACTGTGGGGCAACTCATCATATGACAGGATTTCTGGAGTTTATTTCTGATGTTCAAGATATTACCCCCCGTCCTGTTCAATTGCCTAACGGTTCTTTGACTATGGCTAGCAAGGCTGAGACAGTTTATCTGGGATCTCATATCACGCTTTATGATGTTTTATACGTTCCCAGCCTTCGGTGCAACTTGATTTCATTATATCAATTGTTGGATCGTTCTGACTGCACAACTCAGTTTACTAGCAAATTCTGTGTTATTCAGGACCGCACTTCGCAGAAGGTGATTGGCGCGGGTAAGCAGTTTGGCGGTCTCTACTTCTTTCGAGGGACAGTTTCGACGACAGTTTCTTGTGTTCGGAAGGTTTCTGTTGATGTGTGGCATCAACGTTTGGGACATCCGTCTGCTCAGGTATTGTCCCAGGTTCCTGTTATTGATTCGAGTTCTCGTAATTTGCATAAACCATGTGATGTTTGTTTCCGTGCTAAACAACATCGTCGTAGTTTTCCTCTCAGTCAAACTGTTAGTCATGAGACTTTTCATTTGATTCATTGTGATTTGTGGGGTCCGTATCGTGTTCCGTCCTTCTGTGGTGCACGGTATTTTTTTACTATTGTGGATGATTGTTCTCGTGGGACATGGGTTTATTTATTGAATGATAAAACGGAGGTTGCTTCCACATTGCTGAATTTTTTGTCTATGATTAAGCGACAGTTTGATAAATTGGTGCGTGTTATTCGTACTGATAATGGAAGTGAGTTCATGTGTTTGGCCTCTTATTTTCGTCGTCAAGGCATTCTGCATGAGACTTCTTGCGTAGGCACCCCTCAGCAAAATGGGCGTGTTGAACGCAAACATCAGCATATTCTCAATGTAGCTCGTGCTTTACGTTTCCAGGCTCATCTGCCTCTTCCTTTTTGGGGTCATTGTGTTTTGACTGCGGTGTACTTGATAAATCGGACTCCTTCCTCAGTTTTACATGGTAAAACCCCATATGAGATTCTTTATGGTTCGGCTCCTTACTTGTCTCATTTGCGGGTTTTTGGTTGCCTTGGTTATGCTCATAACCAAGATCGTAATGGTGACAAGTTTGCTGCTCGGAGTCGTCGTTGTGTATTTGTCGGTTACTCGTTTGGCAAAAAGGGGTGGAGTCTGTATGATTTGGATCGTCAGATTTTCTTTGTCTCTCGTGATGTGGAGTTTCTTGAGACTGAATTCCCATATCAGTCAGACTCGTCTGAGCCAGATTCTTTGCCACTACCTCTTGTTGTGCCAGTTTCTTCTGTGCCGGAAGATGATGAGGATCTTCCAGTTGTCTCTTTGCCTCATGTTTCTCCTGGTAGGGGGTCTTCTGCTACTGATATGGACACGTCTGACGACAGGGGGGTTCTGTTACTGCTACCCCTCACACTCTTCCAGTGGAGCCCTTGGGTCGTGGTCATCGGACTAAGGTTCCTTCCACTCGGCTGAAGGATTTTGTGGTTGACACTGTCCGACCCTCAACTGTACCCCCTACTACTTCTTCCCAATCGTCTCCATCCTCCGGTACGCCTTATCCCATAGCACATTATGTATCTTGTGATTCATTCTCTCCAGCTCATCGAGGTTTCTTGGCTGCTGTCGCCTCTGCTGCTGAGCCTCACACTTTTGTCGATGCCGTGACTGATCCTCGATGGCGAGCCGCTATGCAGGATGAGATTCGTGCCTTTGAGCATAATGGTACTTGGGATGTAGTTTCTCTTCCTTCTGGGAAACGTGCGATCGGGTGCAAGTGGGTCTTTAAGATCAAGCATAAGTCTGACGGTTCCATTGAGCGCTATAAAGCGCGTCTGGTGATTTTGGGCAATAATCAGGTGGAAGGTCTTGACTATCATGAGACGTTTGCTCCCGTCGCCAAAATGGTTACAGTCCGGTTATTCTTGGCTGTGGCTGCTGCTAAGCATTGGGAAGTTCACCAGATGGATGTTCACAATGCTTTTCTTCATGGTGATTTAGCTGAGGAGGTTTACATGAAGTTTCCCCCTAGTTTTCGCTCTGCCGTTAATAGTAAGGTTTGCCGTCTTCGCCGTTCCCTCTACGGCTTGAAGCAGGCTCCCCGCTGCTGGTTTGCCAAGTTATCCACGGCTTTGAAGCAGTATGGCTTTTGTCAGTCCTATCATGACTACTCTCTTTTCACACTGCATCGTGGTTCTGTCCATCTGCAGGTCCTGGTCTATGTTGATGATCTGATTGTTTCTGAGAATGATACCACATCCATTGCGGCCTTCAAGAGTTACTTGAGTCGTTGTTTTCACATGAAGGATCTTGGGTTGCTTAAGTATTTTTTAGGTATCGAGGTTGCCCGGAACTCCTCTGGCTTCTTTCTCTGTCAGCGGAAGTATGCTCTTGACATCATAGCTGAGGTCGGACTGCTAGGGAGCAAGCCAGCTGATTTTCCATTAGAGCACAATCATCAGCTCCCTCTTGCTGAGGGTGATCTAATGTCTGATACCGGGCGATATTGTCGTTTGGTCGGACGTCTTATCTATCTGGTAGTGACTCGACCTGAGCTATCTTACTCGGTGCATATGCTCTCTCAATTTATGCATCAACCACGTCAGGCTCATTGGGACTCTGCTCTGCGTGTGGTTCGATATTTGAAAGGCGTTCCTGGTCAGGGGATTCATCTTCGTACTGATTGCGATCTTCAACTCTATGCATGGTGTGATTCGGATTGGGCGTCTTGCCCTCTGACTCGGCGCTCTCTTTCGGGTTGGTTTATTCAGCTGGGCCAGTCTCCTGTTTCTTGGCGAACCAAGAAACAACCTACTGTCCTTCGCTCTTCTGCTGAGGCTGAATATCGAGCGATGGCTACTACATTGTGCGAGTTGAAGTGGTTACGGGGTCTGTTGTCTACTCTTGGTGTTGCTCATTCTCAGCCTATGCGTTTACACTGTGACAGTCAGTCTGCGCTGCATATTGCGGCGAATCCAGTTTTTCATGAGCGCACCAAGCACATAGAGGTGGATTGCCACTTTGTTCGTGATGCTATTCTACAGGGTCTCATTTCTACTACCCATGTTCCTTCTAGAGAACAACTCGCTGATATCTTCACCAAAGCGCTTGGGAAGCATGAATTTGATTTTTTTCTTGGCAAGTTGGGCATTCGGAATCCGCATGCTCCAACTTGAGGGGGGTGTTATTGTGTATATTTGTGTATTTACCGTATTATCCTTAGGTTATTTGTAGCCCTAATATTGTGTATTTATTCTTGTTAATACATAGTTCTATCATCCGATTGAGATGATCAGTTTCTCGAATTCGTCTCGTCTCTTTCGTATCACGAGATTTGCCCGATTGCTTTGGTTCATTGTTATCCTTCCTTGTTGAAAACTCTAGCCATTATTACCCATACCCGCCATTACAACCTTTTGACAACCCTTTGATTTCTTGTGCATTTATGTTCATTCTTGAATAGTCGGGCGTGATAACATTGGCAAACATATGGTAAGGATTTTCTACGTTTTGACTTGAGCGTTCACTCATATATATATCTTTGGCCTATACACTTGGAGAGTTTGAGTGAACTTTGTGAGACGTGTTGATCCTCGTTGCATTTTATATTGATTGACTGTTGAGACCCTCGGTCATTGATGTCGGTATATAAGTGTTCCCCTATATCTGTGTTTTTGTGTGTAAAATGATTTTGAATTGGCAAAGGAGGAGGAAAGAGTGTGGTTACAATTTGATGGACGAAGATGGCTTGATACTTGAGGACAAGCATCGTTCAAGTGTGGGGTGGTTTGATTAGTTGGAAAATGTGCTTGTATTAACCGTCTAATGTCGTGATTTTTGCACGTTTAATTCTTCGCACTTGTTCATTTTTCGGCTTATTTTATTCTATGTATGATTCTCGTGCCTTGATGAGTTTGTTAGTGTTTTGAGCATTTTTGAGATTATCTAGTGCATGATAATTTTGGAGGCAAGAATATGAGTGGAAATAATGCTAAAACAGAAGAGTACAGGATAGCCCCGTACTAAAGCAGCAGACCCTGTACTGCATTGAGCATGCCCATGCAAATCGCGAGTATTGACTTTGAAGTGAGTCTGGTTGACTTGGAAAGATTTATTCAGCTTTGGGACACTTATCAAGAAAAAAAATCACGTGGCAAAAATAAAGAAAAGCGTATGGTGGATATTATTATTGAAGGACTTATGC
>CACSLK010000984.1:26338865-26349101 GCA_902706635.1 Striga hermonthica
AAAAATTTTAATATGTGAAATTTTAATATATAAATAAATATTATGTAAAATTTTAATATATAAATAAATATTAAAATAATGAATATACTTTTTATAATAATAGATAATAAAGTATTTCAAGTATTTAGGTTAATTTGATGTACAGTTATATTTAGTAAATTTAATTTTCAAAACACATAATGTATATGGGATTATATAAGGTAGTGAGTTTTATATATTAGTAAGTTGCACTTGATAAAACAATACGCCGCACTTTATAAAATAGTATGTTGCACTTTATTACCACACTCCACAATTAAACTTCCGAGCAAACTACCACACACCAAAAAAAAAAAAAATGGTTATACATAATATTTTAACATAAATCGCATCACTTATCCACACGAACCACAAACATGTCTAACGTACCAAAATTACATTAGTTCACTTTATACATCAAAATATTGCACTTTATAAAATATCACGTTGCACTTTATAAGCCGACACTTTGCACTTTACAAACGCATTCTGCAATTAATGTCAACATCTCCCGCGCAAAAATATTACGTATTATAAATCTAAAAATCGGATCTACATAATTGCATTTTATATATCAATGCATTGAACTTTATACATAAATACATTGCACTTTAATACGACATGTTACACCTTATAAAGCAACACACTGCGTGTACCAAAAAATCCGGTAATTTTGATAATCGATCGAATAATATTAGTTGGTTAAATGTTGAATTTAGTATTTTTTTAAATAAATAAAATAACTAAACATGCCGAACTATATGAAAATAATATTACCATATCTTTTTTCATTATATTTTTTTAATAAAAAAACAATAATATTTTTTATATGCATTTTTTGTATGTATTGCGAGTGCACATCATGGTTATACTAATTGCCCATAAACGTTTACTATATTGCACAAAATTGAACGAGATCTAAGGAATATATCATATTTTTGTATAAAAATATTAACCATGAGTTTCTTGTTGTCGTACGATTCTTGACAACGATATAACAAGAGATTTAGGTGGTAATTGTTAGCGGTTTGAACGTACAACATGTAAGAACAACTCAACAATGGCCCCGGTCCGAGGTGGACCGAGGTGAAAAGCCTTTATGGGCTATTGCGTGTTGCATATTGATGAGTTCGGGGATCCCCCTTACAAGTGTCATAGGTTAGCTATTTATAGTAACTTTTTATGTACATATTGGGATCTGTGCATTTGCTTTTTCATAAAGCTACTTTTTAGTGGGCGGCGAGCTCTGTGGACCCCACTTTAATGATGTCAAATCTCGTAAGTCGCGATAGGAGTGCGTAGGCGCCTTGTCACCTGCTTTAAGAGGTGAGACCTCGGTTCGTGCTTGCCTCGGTTTGGTGTGACTTCGGTAGGTATAGGTTACTTCGGTCTTCGGTAGCTCGGACCGGTTCATTACGCGGACTAGCACGGCTTTGGATCACGCCGGTTCGATGTTTAATTTCACTTAATATGATGCTTAAGACTCCTTAACGATGCTTTGCCGAGTTGGATGATAACAGAGGGGCCCCCAATATCGGCGATCATACAGGGTGATGGTCGTCGATGTTGTAAAAGATGGGTTGAGATCCGACTCGGTCGCAGTCTGTGCGGGAAACTTGCTCGTGGTAAAATGCTCGTGACAGGAAAATTACCGAGGTGAATCGTTTTTACCGAAGTGAGTGTTAATTTCCGGGATGAGGACACTTGGTGAAAATTTGTTATTGTCCGGGAAGCAATAGAAGAGATCTGAACAGACGTAACAGTCGACGATTTAATGTCAGGGTGAACGGTCACGCTGTAATGATAATAAAAGGTAACGGTCGCTTTTAATAGGGTGCCACGTGTGCAGTAGGTTTCTGCGAGATGAAAAGGTGGCGCCGATTGAGATTTAGGGGTCGCGTCGGTTGTACGCGCCCCTAATTAAGATCTCCAACGGTCAGAAATTGGAAATTATAAATAGGGCTTCGAAATTTCTGATTGAACTTTCTTCACTTTCGCTTTGATTTTCGTCTCTTCGCAAATAATAACCTCTTTATCGAATTTTCCTTACAAATCTTGAGAGCAAATCCTTGTGCGCTACTTGCTTGCTCACCGTTTGGTAAGTTTTGTCTTTGATTTTTATTCAATTCTTCATTTTGTATTGTTTGTATTCAATGGCACCGAAAGGAAAGGGTAAAGCGGTGGCGAGTTCTTCTAGCACCGAGTCGGTTCCGTTGGAAGTTTATCATGATTCGGAGCTGGTTGAATTAGCGTTCGAATATCATCGGTGAAAT
Organism: Striga hermonthica; assembly: GCA_902706635.1. Taxonomy (NCBI): domain Eukaryota; kingdom Viridiplantae; phylum Streptophyta; class Magnoliopsida; order Lamiales; family Orobanchaceae; genus Striga; species Striga hermonthica. The sequence goes on from CACSLK010000984.1 coordinate 26,341,157, forward strand.
CCGATGTTGGTGAGGCATCTGGATATCAAGCCTAATGATGAGGATGGCGATTGTGTGGTGGAGGAAGGTGTCGCCGTCGTCGAGGTGCCTCACTGGAGGAGGCCGGTGAGAAGGTGGCCTGATCCCCAGGTCGATTTTGAGGGCGAACCTAGTATCCTGACCGATGCCGATGTGGTAATGTTGCGAGAGCAGGTGCGGATTCCCTCTTCGGTGAAGATTTTTGCCCCTTATCCCGGGGAAAGAATAACTAGTCCTCCTCCGGGTTGTGTTGGAATTTTTGCCGAAAGTTTAAGGTCGGGGCTGAGATTCCCTTTACCGAATTTAATCACCGAATATCTCCGGAGTTGGGGGTTACCACTGTGCCAGATTACCCCCAACAGTTGGAAAAAGATAATTGGTTTAATGGTGCTGCTGCACGAGCAGGGCGAGGGGTTGCCGTCATGCGAGGAAATAAGGAGCATCTTCGCATTTAAAAAGAGTCCGAAAAGACATGTTGCGGAGTCTTCATGTTGTTTCTTTGCCGGGGCGAAGCCACAGCATGGTCTGAGAGTCGGTGAGATAATAACTGATATCCCGGAAACTCTTCACGGATTCCAGGAAGAGTGGTTGTGGATTGAGGGGGAATGGCAGTCTGAGAGCTTTTTCCATGAACCTCGGATTGACGGGATGACGATTCCGATGTTTATTCATTCCGGAGCAAGTGAGTTTATTTCATTTTTTTTAATTCGAATATATCTTTCTGATTTTGTTTTGTTCTGTGTACTAACAGGTAAGAACTTTTACCCTTTGTAGAAAAAGAGACCAAGCAGAAGAAGCCGAAGTTGAGTCCGGAATTCGGTGGGAAATTGATAACACTTGCTGGCTTGGACAAGGAGGTACGAGATTATCGCACACTGGTCGTGGATTCGAAACTCGAAGCTGCCGGTCTGTCCCCTGGAGTTTCTAGCTCGAAATTTGACCCCGGTAAGAAAACCTCTATTGTTTTGATATCTTTGTCTGTATAGAAGCAGTTGTCGGTGATTTTATTTGTTGTTTATTCCTTCTTGATGCAGTATACTACCCGCTTCTTGGATTTTTGGGTTATAATTCCATTAAGGAGGCGAAAGATTTCAGGCGTAAGTATCCGAATAGAGATCTTCAATCCAAGTTTGGTAAGAGCCGAGATCTGAGATTGAACGACACCATGAGGAGGGATCTAGTTCGTGCCTTGGTGAAGAGAACTGCTGGTCAAAAGAACGCCGGCAAAAAATCGACCAAGGGGGGGTCGAGTGCGACTTCGGTTGCTATTCTGGAGAGCCCGAAGTCTTTGCAGGGAGTGATAACTACCGAGGTGCCGTCAGTTGTGAATGCTACTGTGATCAACCAAGCAGAGCCTGAACCTATTGTGACGGGAACTGAATTGGCCACGACTGAGGTCGTGCATACCGAGGTGCCAGGAGAAGGGCTTGGAAAACTGCCTTCTTCTCCGAAGTCCATGGAGTCGGAGCAACCGGAGAAGAAGAAAAAGAGAAAGTTGGTGAAAATGTCCGACGTGGGCGCTTCTTCCGGAGTGGAAAAGAGATCAAAGAAAAAGCATGACTCCGGTCGTAAAGCCGTAGAGAAGAGCCATGAAGAATCTCCCTTATTCGAGAAGTCAATTTTGTCCATTGACGAAGAGCGGGCCGCCAATGTTAAGGTGCCCGAAGGTGTTGTGGAGGAGTGGTTCACCACTTTTCAATCAGTTAAGACTCCACATATGTCGTCAAGAATTGAGATGCCGGAGAGCGCTAAGAACGCTGCTCGAGTGCCCTTAATGGTTTGGGACCCGAAATCCGAGGTGGGGGTTTCTTCTCTGTCGAGTGTGGACAGATTGAGTTACGCTAAGGCGTGTGTAGGCAGGGCGTTGGTTAGTCTGGTTGCTGGTGAGGACGATCACCGCTGGATTGCGTCGCAACTAGAAGGAAAAAAGGACATAATATCTGCTCGGGATGTCGTGATCGTCAATTTGAAGGAAGAATCGGCAAAGGTGGAAGCCGACTTGAAGGCCCAACTTTCCGAACAAGCTGCCCAGTTGGAAATGGCGCGGGTCGAGGCTTCGGTATTGTCTGAGGAGAAGAAGGCCTTTGAGACCGAAGTGGCCGAGCTTAAGGAGCGTCTTGCTTTTTCCGAACAGCACTCTAAGGCGTTGAAAGCCAAGGCTGAAGAAGTGGAGGAAAAGCTGCAGCAAGAAAAGATGGCGCGTGAGGCAACTCAGAAGGAATGTGTTGAAGCACATGAACTAATCGGCCGTCAACAGGACGCTCATCAGGCCGAGATGGCTAAACTCGAGAGAGAGAGAAGTCGGCATATGGGGAGTTCATGTATGAGAACGGCTTTCAAGCTGGAAAGGACTCGGTTGCTGTTGAACTGAAGTCCGGCGATGATGCCGAGGATAAAGTCGAGGACGTTGGCGGGAATGATGATGAGGTCGATGGGCCTGACCTCGAGATTGAGATGAACACTTGTTTGAATCTTCGGTGGGTGATAGAACGGTATACTGCCGGCTATTATGATATTGACGAGTTGCACTTCTTCTTATTTCAAAGCTCTAAAAGTACGGCTTCGACATGGAGGTTAAAAGCATGCACATAGAGGACGACGAGGATGAGCGGGAATTTTGCGTGTGGATGTTGCGCCGAGCTGAAGAAATGGCCGCGAATCCCGACTTCCCGCCACTTACTGAGGATAGAGCTGCTCTCCTCCGACGTGCTTACGTCAATATGATTTCAGAGGGGGAGAAGGAGAAGAGGAAGGAGTTAGCCGACGTGTATCTTTCGACTCTTGCTGAAGTGGAGCTCAAACAACATTTTGACGACATGAATCCGGAGCAGATTCAGAGCAAGGTCAAGGCTTATATTGATGAGAAAGCTAAATCGACCGAGAAGGAGGTCGAAGTTATTGAAGCTCCTCGAGAGACTGGGGAGAAATCGGCTGAAGATGGGGATCCCCGACATGAGTTGGTTCCGATTACCGACATTGCCATCGATGCGGCGGCTAAGGCCAAGGAAGTGGCGATGCTGGAGCATCTTCAGAAACAACTTTCTATCAACTCGGAAGTCAGAGAAGGAAGCGGTGTTAGTCAGGATGCCGAGAAGAAAGATGATGCTGCTTGAAGCTTCAATTCCTTTTGTGTTTTTATAGATTTGGAATATATAGTCGGGGTGCCGGTGTGTCGGCATCCTTAGTAGGGCTCCGTATTTTTAAGTACGTAATCGGGGATGTCGGGTTTGTTGACTCCCTTAGTAGGAAATATGTAAGGATTTCTTGATTTTCTAATATAATGTGTTTATGAGATATCGATTGTGATTTAAATTCGCTGTACAAATTTTCAGCGATTTCTTGATCAAGTGTTCTGAGCTCGGTATGGATTTGAAAATGAATCATCACAATTCGGTTCCGTTGATATGATTAACCGAATTGTGGTTTTTTTTTATGAAAATAATTTCCGAACTCCACCTTGATCTTTTGTAATGATTTCAGCCACAAGTGCAAGTCGATATGCGAATTTTCAAATAATTCACGAAACTTAACACATTCTTGGGGCTGTACGTAAAACAAAATGGAATTCACCGAACTTCGTCCGAGTTCGGTTATAGAGTGGCCCCAACCGATTTACATCTTTTATATTCGGTAATTTTCGGGACCCGTCAAATCATGTTTGTTGAAATGACGTTTGACGAGCATCACCCCCATCCGACATATGTGTAGGATTCGGATATATTATGGGGTATCAGCAAGACCGAGTATCGCAATGCTTACATCGGTACAAGATATTCATAGAACCGAGTTTCAAAATGTTTTTTCATCGGTATCGAGCTACTGCTCGGATTTTCAAAAGCGAAAGCCGATGGGCCTTCAGTACATCAAAAGAGTTACTTCGTACATTCAGTAAGCAAAAAAGAGGGGTCCGTGCCAAAGAAGGGTCGGCTATCCGACTTCGGACCGTTCATTGATAGAACTTCTTTATGAAAACAGCATTCCATGGATATTGATGCGGAGTTCCATCAGGGTGAGCGATTCGGTAGGCCCCATGAGGTAGGACTTCAATGACTTGAAAAGGTCCTTCCCACCCCGGTTTGAGTGGGTCGGGGTCCGGCCCCATTACGCGTTTAAGGACCAAATCTCCAACTCGGAATGAACGAGGCTTAAGCTTAGAATTGACATATCTTTCACTTCTATGTTTGTAAGCGGCATTTTTGAGTTCGGCACGGGTGCGATGCTCGTCAAGTAAGTCCAAGTTAGCTTTCAGGTTTTCCGAGTTGGACTCTTCGGTAAAATGTTGAACTCGATACGTCGGCTCACTGAGTTTGACCGGGACCACGACTTCTGAGCCGTAGGTTAAGGAAAACGGGGTCTCGCCGGTAGAAGTTCGAGTTGTTGTCCAGTAGGCCCATAGGACATGCGGCAACGCTTCAGGCCAAGCTCCTTTGGCGGCGTCAAGTCGGACTTTGAGGCTGTTTTTTATGAGCTTGTTCACAGCTTCAACTTGCCCGTTGGATTGCGGGTGATAAGGCGAAGAGAAAAAGTGCTTGATATTATATTCTTCGCATAGGGATTCAAATCGCTTGCCTTCGAATTGTCTCCCGTTATCGGTAATGATGGAGTTCGGTACTCCGAAGCGGCAGATGATTGATTTCCATACGAAGTCAACAACTTTTTGCTCGGTTATCATGACTAATGGTTCGGCTTCGGCCCACTTAGTGAAATAATCAACGGCTACAATGGCAAATCGGACGCCTCCTTTCCCAGTCGGCAGGGGACCTATGAGATCGATTCCCCATTTGGCAAAAGGCCATGAACTGTAGATTGATTTGAGCTCCTCGGGAGACTGGTGGATGTTGGGTGCGAACACTTGGCATTTCGGACACTTACGAACCCATGCAGCGGCGTCGGTTTTTAAGGTCGGCCAATAATAACCTTGTCGTAAAACTTTTTAAGATAAGGCCTGAGAACCGGGGTGACTTCCGCAAATTCCTTCATGGACTTCTTCTAGAAAGTGGGACGGAATATCCTCTCTTAAACAAAGTTCCATTGTCCAATGTATACCGAGCTGCTCGAATCCGAAGTGTCCGAGCTTCTTTTGGATCCGGGGGCAAGGCCCCAGTTTCTAAATAGTGGATAATAGGATCCATCCAAGTTGGCGGCTTTTGTGATGTTACCGGATCGATAGCCGCGACTTCGGTAAATGCGATCAACGGTCGTTCTTGTTGTTCGACTTGGACATACTCCATGTTCTCCATTTCGGTACTCGAGGCCAGCCGGGACAAAGCGTCTGCTTGAACATTAAGAGTTCGGGGAATATGTTCAACGTCAACGGAGAACTTTGATAATTTTCGCTTTGCCAAAGAGAGATACGGTGTCAACCGAGGTTCTTTGACTTCATACGAACTGTTAATTTGGTTGACAAAGAGTTGGGAGTCTGAGAAGACTTTGAGGTGCTTTACGTTCATGGATTCAGCCAAATTTAGTCCGGATAGCAAGGCTTCGTATTCGACTTCATTGTTTGTTGCCGGGAAAAGAAACTTCACTGAGTGACAGAATAATCGGTTTTCCAGGTCCGCCAAGACTATTCCTGCACCCGCTCGGTTGACTGTCGAGGAACCGTCGATATAAAGAACCCACGGTTGATCGTCGTGGTGAACTGTTATAGCCGGAGGGAATTCGGCAATGAAGTCGGATAAGGCTTGTGCCTTGATCGCGGTCCTCGGTTGGTAGTGGATGTCAAATTGTCCAAGTTCAATCGGCCATTTGATCATGCGCCCCGAGGTGTCAGGTCGGTGCAGGACTTGGCGCAACGGATACGAAGTGCGGACGGTTATAGTATGTTCTTGGAAATAAGGTCGCAATTTCCGAGCAGCGATGACAAGCGCAAACGCCAATTTTTCCATAAGAGGGTAGCGCAGTTCGGCGTCATGTAGGGCTTTGCTAATGTAATAAACAGGCGATTGTAGCGTTCCTTCTTCACGTACCAAAACAGCGCTGATCGCAGAATCGCTGATTCTGAGGTATAAAAACAGCATTTCCTCGGGTCTTGGTTTTTGTAACGTTGGTGGAGAGGCAAGTGTCTCCTTGATGCTGATGAGAGCTTTTTGACATTCTTCGGTCCATTCAAAGCACTTTCCTTTTTTGATTGCTTCGAAGAAAGGATTACAACGGTCTGTGGATTTGGAGATGAACCGGTTGAGAGCAGCAAGTCGGCCAGTTAGGGCCTGAACACCCTTAACCGAAGTCGGGGGAGTTAGGTCTTGAATGGCTTTTATCTTGGCCGGGTTGGCTTCAATTCCGCGCTGGCTGACCATATAGCCCAGAAACTTTCCTGATTTAACTCCGAAGGTGCATTTCTTAGGATTTAAAACCATGGAGTACGATCGGAGAACATCAAACATATCTTGAAGGTGTGTTATATGGTCAGAAGCATGCATCGACTTGACGAGCATGTCGTCGACGTAAACTTCCATAGTATAACCAATCATCGTGGCAAACATTTTGTTGACAAGGCGTTGATAAGTGGCTCCGGCGTTTTTTAACCCAAACGGCATCATGGTATAGCAGTACAAGCCTCGTGCTGAATAAAACGAGGTGTGTTCAGAGTCCTCGGGATCCATAGGAATTTGATTATAACCGGAGTAAGCATTCATAAAACTCATTAATTCGTGTCCCGACGTGGCGTCAACCATGTAATCTATGTATGGGAGAGGGTAACTGTCCTTGGGACACGCCTTGTTCAAGTCGGAAAAATCAATACACAGTCTCCACAGTCCATTGCTCTTTTTGACAAGAACGGGGTTTGAAACCCATGTCGGATATTTAGCCTCTTTGATGAATTTGTTATCGATGAGTTTCTTAACTTCCTCTTCCAATGCTTTCTGGCGATCTGGCCACAGCTTTCTTCGTTTCTGAACAACAGGCTGGACGGTTCGATCGAGGTTTAACTTATGACTAGCGACACCGGGGTCAATGCCCTTCATATCTTCGTGTTTCCATGCAAAAACATCAGAATTGTGTTTAAGGAATGAAATAAGTTCTGACCGAAGAGGTTCTTGGAGATGACTCCCGATGCGCAACGATTTGTGGAAGATTGGTTCATCGATGTATATTAATTCTACTTCTTCTCCAGGTTCGACTCGATCACTTCGGCTTTTATCTTTAAATTGGGCTCTTGGGTCCAACTCATCTTCTTCAAGGATAGGTTCCTTTCCAGGCCAGCGACCCCGATCTTCGGTCAAAGGATCCGAGGTGGGAAAAGCACCGACGTTGTGGTTTGGTTCTTCGGACACCGTGTTGTCCGAAACGTTTCGTAGTGGATTTCGTTATTACCCGTCGAGGTGGAATGGATTCCACTGGGTGGTATGAATGTGATAAGTTCTCGAGCTTCTCTCTTGTCTCCGAAGTGCGTCCCTTCTCCTCGTGTAGTCGGGAACTTTAGTGCGTAGTGAAAGATCGAAACCGCAGCCCGAAGTTTGTACAACGTTGTTCTGCCAATGATGGCGTTGTACTCGTTGTTGATATCAAGAATTTTGAAAGTCTCCATGACGAGCTTGGTGACGTTCTCCGGAGTGCCAAATCTGACTGGTAAAGTGATCTCGCCGATAGGCTTTGAAATACTTCTGTTGAATCCTTGTATCTGGTCATTACAGGGTCGGATGTCGGCGGGATCGAGACCTATTTTGTCGAAAGCTTTTAACATCAAAATGCTCGAATAGGCCTTAGTATCTACCATATTGCGATGAACAGGAATTCCGCATATAGGGACAGTGATAACAAGTGCATCGGAATAAGGGTGTGTGAAGTGATTAGCTTCCTCCATATTAAAAGTTATGGGACAATTCCGATTGTTGAGGATGTCTCTCAAATCAGTAGTGTACACCTGTTTGCCGGAGTTGTACGCTTGTCGGGCATAGGCTTTAATTTGTCGACGGGACAATGT
>CACSLK010000984.1:26349403-26361713 GCA_902706635.1 Striga hermonthica
ATGATGCGCCGGCGACGTCTCTGCCTTTCCCACAGCCACGTCCGCCCGTTCCGAAGCCGGAAAACCGATAACTTCCACCAACGATCTGATAGCAAGGGTTGGAGAAGAAGCAATGCGTGCTTTTCAACAATTTGAGAAACATATATTTCCAAGGGCATCATTTTGAGAATTAGATAGTTCCTAGGGACTTGATAGGAAATTTATAAATTTCAACTAAATGTCAATTTAGTATTTGAGTCAAATTTGTATTTGGAGAAACTTTAATAATTTTTAATAATTTTGCAAATTCAAAATAGGATGTTAGGGCTTCCTTTTTTTTTAAAAAAAAAAAAAAGATAATGTTGATGTACAATTTTACAATTTTATAAATATTGAGTATTTTTAAATTTAGTTCCTGATCAAACATGTAAATTATAGTAATATTAACATAAATTCATATTAATGATAAGTAAAGTGTACAATGACTAAAAATTTTAATATGTGAAATTTTAATATATAAATAAATATTATGTAAAATTTTAATATATAAATAAATATTAAAATAATGAATATACTTTTTATAATAATAGATAATAAAATATTTCAAGTATTTAGGTTAATTTGATGTACAATTATATTTAGTAAATTTAATTTTCAAAACACATAATTTATATGGATTATATAAGGTAGTGAGTTTTATATATTAGTAAGTTGCACTTGATAAAACAATACGCCGCACTTTATAAAATAGTGTGTTGCACTTTATTACCACACTCCACAATTAAACTTCCGTGCAAACTACCACACACCAAAAAAAAAAAAATGGTTATACATAATATTTTAACATCAATCGCATCACTTATCCACACAAACCACAAACATGTCTAACGTACCAAAATTACATTAGTTCACTTTATACATCAAAATATTGCACTTTATAAAATATCACGTTGCACTTTATAAGCCGACACTTTGCACTTTACAAACGCATTCTGCAATTAATGTCAACATCTCCCGCGCAAAAATATTACGTATTATAAATCTAAAAATCGGATCTACATAATTGCATTTTTATATCAATGAATTGAACTTTATATATAAATACATTGCACTTTATAATACGACATGTTACACCTTATAAAGCAACACGCTGCGTGTACCAAAAAATCCGGTAATTTTGATAATCGATCGAATAATATTAGTTGGTTAAATGTTGAATTTAGTATTGTTTTAAATAAATAAAATAACTAAACATGCCGAACTATATGAAAATAATATTACCATATCTTTTTTAATTATATTTTTTTAATAAGAAAACAATAATATTTCTTATATGCATTTTTTGTATGTATTGCGAGTGCACATCATGGTTATACTAATTGCCCATAAACGTTTACTATATTGCACAAAATCGAACGAGATCTAAGGAATATATCATATTTTTGTATAAAAATATTAACCATGAGTTTCTATTGAAGTATAAAAAATTAATATAATGCATTTGATGTATTATTGTGTATGTAGTAAAAATTTATTATAGTATAAGTTTGCCCAATTTTCTCAATTGAAAATATAACAACATTTCAGAAATTACAAGTAGGCCCCAATAATACATCAAGTTCTCACAAAAACAACCCCAAATCTCAAATAAACAACCCAAAATTTCAGAAATTACAGATGCTACATCCGGCCAAATCGCGAGTGTTCATCCGACCAAAATAGAAGTGGTGATCCAGCTAAGGAGGACGTGCGCCGACGGAGGGTGAAATTATGTGGCGGAGGCTGGTATTTGGGCGACGGACAATCGAAGGAGATGGTGGATGGGGCAGAGCTGGTGGTTTTTACGGGATGTGGTCCCGGCGGGTTTAATGACGACGTAGGAAGCAAGTTGTGACGGAGGCGGAGGAGCTACCATGGCAGATTGCAGACGGGGCGGAGGAGTTGGTTGGGATGGTTTGTGGTTCCGGTGGTTCATTGACGACGTCAGTGGAACTGGAAGCAGCGGTCTTCTAATATATGGGCGGTGGCGAGAGGCGAACTGGTGGCTGGCCGGGTGGTGGTTAGGCGGCAGCGCAAGCTTGCTCAGTGTATGTGTGTGTGTATTTTTTTGCAGATCGTGAAAGTGAAGAAGGAGGAAGATAAAATAAAATAAATATTTAATTAGTGAGTGGTCCCACATAAAAATGTGTATTGACCAATTTATCTTTAATTATTGGTCAAATGCACATATTTGACCACACTATGATCAATAATTACCAGATTGCCGTTAATGATTGACCTTAATTTGACTTCAATGTAACCATTGATATGTTGGATCCAATGATCCACAATCATTCTCATTTCTTTTCACTATCTACCATTCTCATATGATCCCTTCTCTCTCTCTCTCTCTCTCTCTCTCTCTCTCTCTCTCTCTCTATATATATATATATATATATGTAAAGAGAATAACAATTTACTAAAAATAGTAGCCAAAGATTTTGGTAGCATTCAATGCATACTTTTTTTGGAAACTTTTTAAATGTATGTATTAGTTCCTTCCATATACACGTTTTCAAATAAGATATGATCAAAAATATTGTTTCATTGGATACTTTATTAATATCTGTATAACATCGTTGATATCAATTATAATAAACTACAAAATTAATTTTCTGTGATTCATGTTCATAATATTTTGGTCAAGATAAATATGAAAATATATTTTAAGTTCTTACCATAATTTTTTTTTTCACCAATATTCATATCCTAAAATATTTATAGAAAATCGTAACATGTTAGGTATAATTTTTCTGCCAATTAATCAAGCGAAATCAAGTTGGTGAATAATCTTTGCCAATATAATTTTTTCTTAAATTTTATTTCATTATATATAAAAAATAAATTACTCTTTACATTATATAATTTAGCATGTGAGAGATAATGATCAGATACATTAAAAATTTTTACTAATGGTCAAATGAAAAAAAAATATATATATATATTAATTGTTATTTTGAATCTATTTGTATATTATTGTCAGCCATGTTTAATTTTTTTAATCATTAAAATATACTTACATTACAAAGTATGATAAATAAACTATAAAGTCTTATGATGCAAATTAGAAAAATCTCTTGATTATGGAAGGGATTGAATTTTTTGCATTTGCGAAATCAAAGTTGTTTAATTAGTATAAGAAACTATATTCTAAAAAAAACATGTGTGTATATTTGTAAAATATTTATAAGCTATTTAATTTTGAGTTTATTTACATGATATAAATTGGTTACAAAAATAAATAATATTAACGTGTATTAAATATTTTTCATTACATAAAATAAAAAGAATAATAAAATGTACTGCTTCTACAACTTTTATAAAACATATTAACATTATATGTCAATAAAGTTTATGAGAAAATAATAATTATGAATTATATGATGAACAAGAATAAGTAAAACTAATATTATTTCTTATATCAAGAAATAAATAAATATATATACCAAAATCAAATTTATAGCATTATAAACGTGTTAGTGAGATAAAATATTAATTAATATACATGCTAGCGCTAACATGCTCATATTTAATGTTCTTATTAAAAATGGAACGCTAATTAAAAGAAGTAAAAAATAGTTAATCCAACTTTATTGTTTTTTAGAGTTAAATGAACATTTTATGAAAATAATTCATTTAATATATAAAGAAGTAGAAAAAAGATGAACCAATTTTATTAATTTTTAGACTTAAATGGGCAGTCTATGAAAATAACTCATTTAATATATATGTCTCGCGCAGACTAGGTACTAGTTAATCCCCCTATATCTCCCTATATATTAATACAGAACGCGCTGAGCCTACTTGGCTGCTTCTGGTGCTTCGGAATCTTATGTGGTAAAATTACATGCTTCGTTATTAGGCTTGAGTAAACTTTAATTTAATTCCAAACCAAAAATGATTAGGTTCGGATTACCATAAATATGTTGATTATTTATGGTCATGTTACATGTGTTAATTGTATTTTAATATCATTCCTTATTATAACTATTGAATTGTATATATATTTTAAAAGTTAATAACTTTTGAATTTGTTTATCAGTTTTACATATGTAATATATCAAATTAATCTTCTTTTGATGAGCTTCGATTTAACATCTATATTGTATGTATAAAAAAATAATTTATATTTATCTTTATAGAATAATAAAATTATTTTTAATATTAATTAGAAAAATAAAATTATTTATCAACTAATATATTTATATTTCAAGTAGTTATATGATATAAGTTATAACAACTAATATAATATAACACATGTACGTTATAAGTAACACATATCATTCTAAAATATATAGTAATATATTTCTTTTGTAAAAAAAGTAAACTAAATTTAATATAGTTTTCTCATTAATTTTAAAATTTAAAAATAATTTTTTAACAAGCACCCTAATTCACGGGTGTTGTACTAGTACAACCAAGATTCAAGAATTCATAACATTCCCACAAAATAAATACATAGAAACAACATAAGTTTTCTTCTTTTCAAAACAACAAAACATCAACCTAAGACCATCCACTACCATGACTCCAACAATGGGATTGGCAGGGATTGTGCAGAAAAAGTAGATAGGAAAATTTAAAAAAAAAATTCTTTGCCTCATGAACGAGCTGCTCGTTCTGCCGCCCCCAAGATCATTCATCTCCAATGTGACACTTGTCAAAGTATGAATGGATGTTTATTTCTTTTTTAATTGTAAATATTAATGGATAATATTATAAATATTTTTGTATTAAAAATAAATAAAAATTATATCAAAATTCATAATTTTTTTTTTTCTCTATAAATAGAGCCTAATTTTGACATTATTTTACAAACAAACTCAACCTTTCTTAATCTTCACATATTTTCTCTTTCTAGCATATTTCAAGTTATTTGAGCTTAATGGATCCAAATTACCCCAATTATTTTTTTAACTCCCAAAATTATTCAAACCTAAATCCAAATCAAAATTCCCAACAATTTTCTAATTTTCCATATTATGGAAATTCTCAATTTTCTCCAAATTTGAACCAAATTCCAACATCTCAAAATGCTCCAATATCTCAAAATCTATCCCGTAATTTGTTTGAAGAAACTCAACGCACCAAGGTGGCAAAAAATAATTGGTGTGTCAAAGAAGATATCGCACTTATGTCATCATGGAACTTCGTTAGCGAAGATAACATACGCGGCAGAAATCAAAAGGGAGGCGCGCTATGGGCACGTGTCCATCAACTATATCATGAACATCAAGCAGAAAAGCCAGATGAGCTAAGTGAAAGAAACATCCAATCTCTGAAAGGTCGTTGGAAACGACTGAATGAAAACGCAAACAAATGGGTGGCTGCTTACCAGGAAGCATGTTCTCGGAGAAGGAGCGGAATGAACAAGAATGATGTTGAAAAGGAAGCTCAAACAATTTACGAAGCAGGCGGTAGCAAGTTTATGGACTTGACCGTGTTCAATGAAGTTATGTGTAAACATCCAAAGTGGGCGTTAACATCATACCATGATAGAACACATTTTCGTCCTGAAAATGAAAAATGTGATGATGAAGAAAGCCGTGGAAGCTCCAAAAGATCAAAGACTTCTGAAGATGTGGAGCATTCGATGCCTTCCAGTGCAGAAACTCCATCTACTGGAAATTCTAACATTTCCCGTCCTATTGGCAGAGATAAGGCAAAGAAGAAAGGAAAAGGTAAAATTTCCCAATCTGATTTTGCTAATGAATTTACTGTAGAACTTCGTGCATTGAGACTCTCTAGGGACAATGAAGCGGAGTTAATGAAGAATGTGTCTAATGCTAAAATAGAATTGGAGCGTGAAAAGATACATGCCGGGAATATAAAAATGCATCAACGAACGCTTAATACATTGTTGGCAAAATCTCATTTATCTGCAGACGAAGAGGAGCTCAAGCGCCGACCAATGGAAATTGTATTTGGCTCATGAATCCATTTTAGCTCCTTCTATCATTTAGATTACGTAATTTCGTTTATGTAATTTCTACTTTCAAATTATTGTAGTAACTGTTGTTGTATTATTGTAGTAACTGTTATCCATTTTGTCCTTGAATCAATTGTCATTTTTACTTTATTGTATCAATTGCCATGTCACTTTTAAATTAGCAGCAAGTGTCGTTGAATTATTTTATGTGTGTGTGTTTTGTAATATTTATGAGGGATGGAGAAAACTGTCAAGTGAGCTGTAATGTATTGTTGTAGCAGGGCTAGTACCAGAAACTTGGCAGAGGGCTATCAATAGGATGTGATTGATCATGCAATAAATGCACTATTTATCTCTACATTTAATCACGCAATAAATGCACTATTTATCTCCCTCCCTCCCTGCCTCAGTCTAGAGGGCTATCGATAGGATGTGATTGAACATTACAAAAGCAAGAGCCTGCTGTTTCTTTTCACTGCACATTTTCCTTTTGAAAAGACGAAACTTTATTTTATCAATTGTCATTTTCACTTTCAAATTGTTGCAGCAATTGTCGTTGAATTATTGTAGCAATTGTTACTTCACTCTTCACTTTCACATTAAATTTATGTGTATATATATATATATATATATATATATGATCTACATCACAATATGAACATTAAGTAATATTTTAGCTCTTTTCTCTTTCTTTTCTGAAAGTATTTGCCCAATATTTTACCCTTTCCTACACAACATGTCTCTTAATGAAAACTCCTCAACAGATTAAGATTCAAGCTCTAATTCTTTCCACATCACCGAATTTGATGATTGGGAAGAACGAGTTACACACGAAAATCGTGAAATTGATAGGATGATTGAGGAAATGATCATAAGCAATCCAAATATGATTGTAGGCAATCCTGGACCTACAACCAGAAGGAGGTATTGCAATAGGGAATGGGAGATTGGTGAGCAGCGTTTGATGGAAGACTATTTTATGGAGAGGCCGACTTACACTCCAGAGATGTTTCGACGTAGATTTCGCATGCGGAAATATGTATTCCTTCGTATAGTGGATACCATCACTGCCAATGATCAATTTTTTCAACAAAGGCGTGATGCCACAGGCAGAAAAGGTCTTTCAGCCCTACAAAAATGTACTGGAGCTATGAGGGTACTTGCATATGGCGTATCATCTGATGTTGTTGATGAATACTTACGAATGAGTGAAACAGCGACAAGAAATTCTCTTTTACATTTCATCGAAGGAATTATTTCCTACTTCGGTGAAACTTATTTGAGAAGGCCTAACGAAGAAGATCTGGCAAGATTACTCCATGTTGGGGAACATCGTGGTTTTCTAGGCATGATTGGTAGTATTGACTGCATGCATTGGGGATGGAAAAATGGCCCTACTGCTTTGGCTGGGCAATATACAGGGAGAAGTGGAAGTCCAACAATTATTTTGGAAGCTGTTGCATCATATGATTTATGGATATGACATGCATTCTTTGGTACACCAGGTTCGTGCAATGATATCAATGTACTACACAAATCTCCTGTTTTTAATGATGTGTTAGAAGGTCGATCGCCAAAAGTGAATTATGTAGTGAATGGTCGTCAATATGATAGAGCATACTATCTCACTGATGGCATATATCCTTCGTGGGCTGCATTTGTCAAGTCAATTGTTGCTCCGCAGACCGAAAAACACAAATTATTTGCTCAACACCAAGAGGCTACAAGGAAGGATGTTGAGCGAGCGTTTGGAGTTCTACAAGCTCGTTTTGCATTTCTTCGACGTCCGTGTTTTCTTTGGGACAAGGAAACGATGGGGAAAGTAATGATGGCTTGTATCATTATGCACAATATGATAGTGGAGGATAAACGAGAAACATACCAAAACTACTATGATCCCACAGAATTTCTTGTGGATATATCCACAATATTACAATCAGACGATGTTGAACTCAACTACTCTACACAACGCATTTCAAGTCTGTCCCAGTATATAATTAATAGGGATCAACTTCGTAATAGACAAGCTCATCGTGCTCTTCAAAATGACTTGATTGAGCATATATGGCAAAAATTTAGAAATTATAATTAGATATGTAATTTGCACTTCTTTCGTAGTAATAATATGTATTTCATGCATCTATCTATATCTGAGTTTATCTTTTTTAATTTTATATTCCAAATCTTGTAATATCTATTTTGTTATTGAGTGAAAAAAATCAAACTTTAATGTGGACGATAATATTTTAAAATTATAATTGCGAATATTAAAATATAAAATATTTTAATATGTATTTGTGTAGAATTTTAAATTTAATACAAATTATTATAGATAATATTTAATTAAAAATAAAACAAAAAAAAATATTAAGATGAGTTGGGTTGGGTTGAGATGGTGTCATTGATGTGAGTAAAAATAAAATTGGGTTGTGAGTTGTATAGGTGGAGGAGAGAGAAATGAGTATTATATTAAAAAGTTGGGTTGGGTTAGGTTGTGAGGGGTTATTATAGCATAACAAAAACTCAACTTCACAATAGTAAAGAAAGTACCTTCTACATCATCGATAAAATTTGGTACAAATGTTGCATAATACATTAACTAATGGATCGTTTGTGAAGCAAAAAAAAAAAAAAATCAAGTTACATCTAATTTTCCGTTAACACAAACTTTACTTGTGCATTTCCATCTGCATCTTGTCGGGCATGCGTCTAAGTGAAGCATCTTGACTCTCGTATTCAGTCACAAGCTTCTTCCTCCCATGCGCATAAATGAGCATGAATAGTTGGATATCTTGTACTATGCAACTCCACATTGAACACCTAATAATTCATCAACATATCCCATTCCTGAAAAAAATATGTGATAAAAAACAACTTTGATTTATGTGAATTAATAAAAAATATGTATATTTATTTTGTATACAACAACTTTCATTCATGTGAGTTGATAAAGAAAATAAAAAGTTTTGAGAGTTGATATTAAATAAGTAATGTTCAATGGAAATCAGATCTTCTGCCAATGAACGTGATTCTTTCGTTAGAAAATAACCAAAAAAAAAAAATCATCCAAGAAAACATAAAGTTCATATATTCATAAAAACAAATACAGAAAAATATGGCATTTTTTAATGACACGAAATGTTTCTGTTAAAAAAATATGAGTAGTTGAGAACAAAGTATAGACAATTACACTAAAACAACCCATGTATTATGATTACATCCATCATATATACAAACAACATAAAACACAAATATCAACAACAATTGCATTTTTATTTATTTATGGAATGAAAAAACTTTCACCAATATCCACATTAATAATTTGACTTAGCTTCTCCCTACAGAAAACCATAGATTTAAAGAAAAAACTTTGATTTTTGAGAGTTTTTCTCGACGGGTGCTCTGTGCGGCCGACCAATTTACATAGGGCATTCGGACGACAGCAATGGCCAGATGCGCGTATGTCGTCGAGGACCAGCGGCTGGTGGCAGATATGTGTTGGAGTTCACTGTGGGGTGGGGCGCGTGATGGGATGTCCTCGAATGACGGACCGGGTTCATGGACGACAACTTTCAAGCGATTGGGGTCGGTGACTTAGTCACGATGACGATGTGGCAAAGGATCCTTGAATCTGGCGACGCCTATTCGGCGAACGAGTCATGGCTGGCGGTGATTTTCTTGAAGAAAACCAAAGATAAGGGAAAAAAAATGGATGAGAAGGCGAATGAGTGAGAGGGGGAGAGAAAGAAAAAGATGCAATATTAACTTCTGTAGGGAACTGATGTGTGAAACTGTCAGATTAAAAAGCACGTATTTAAGTAAAGATAAAGGTAATAAATATAAGGGAGAGTTCCTCAAAAATCCCTAAAGCTAAATCTGATTTCCTTTTTAGTTCCTCATCAAAATTTCTTCCTTCTAACTCCCCACCCTCATAATCAATTTCCTTCTAACTCCCTACCTTTAAATTAAGTCAAAAACAAAATCAATTATTAAATCATTTCACTAAAATCAACTAGCATATTATTTTATTATTACTTTATCTCCACCAATCCTCACACATAATATTATTTTATTTGAATGTTCTTTCTTCCCCAACACACCATTCTCTCCATCTTCCTCCCATCTCCTCCCGTCTCCCTACCATCTCCCTCCGGCGACTGTTCATTTTTATTTTTTTTTTTTTGCAGGTGGTCTCCGACGCACAAAATCCGGCGAGAAGAAATCCGACAGCAACAAATCCGGCCAAACAAGTGATTCCGACGTCAAATCGGGCAAAAATTTGAAACTTTTTCCGGCAACATTTGTGGTTTTTTCAACCAAAATCTGAAGTAATAAGTATTATATGTATTATACGAGGATCTTGGAGTCAAAAAAATCATGTTTAATTCATATATTTTTGGTTAATTTGTTAAGGATTGAATTTTGAATATTGTTGTTAATATTTACCCTAAACCTTACCTAAATCAATTACATTGATAAAAAAAAAAATTGTTGTTCATGTATACAAAATTGATGCTATTGTTATGTTATGTAATGTGTTTTTCACCCTAAAACAAGAAATAATGTGGGAATGATTATTGTACCACTATTCTTGATTATTGTACCTCTTATTGTTTGTATATAGTACCGCATTAATACTGTTTAGTACCACATTTATTTGGGAATGTGAAGTTTTATTTTTTATTTACCCAATTATTGTTAGATACATGGAAGGGGCACAAAGTGATCTACTAGGGAGTTGTACGTACAAGGATGAATTATTTATGTTCTCTATGCACATTGAATTAACGCTTGACGATGTGTACACTCTCATATCTAAGAGGTGGCCGAACGTTAATTTCGAATCCGTCGTGCTTTGCTATATTGCGCCAAAGGAGAAAAAGAGAGTTAGTTTGTTGGATGATGAGGATGTGAAGAACATGATTCGGTTACATTTTAGTTGGAAAGTGAATATTGTCAAGATGCTTGCCCTTGAAAGAAACGAGAGAACGGACGATGGAGTTCAATCCTTCCCGATGAATTGGTAATGTTGCTTTAATAATATTAATCAATTTGTTATTGAAATATGGTATAGTCGTATCATATCCTATTTCATTAATTTTTGAACTAGTTCTATTATTTATAAATATTTGTATTATTTTTTAGGGAAATCGTACCGTATGATGATTTATCGGATAGAGAACATGAGTTGTTGCAAGATAAATCAATTGATTCTTGGAGATCTTGCACCAAAAGAGAGGGGCAGATATTTAGTGGGGCCGACGAATTTCGTAAGAGCGTTAAAAATTACGCGATTGCAAATAAGCGGTCCTTTAAGTATCGAAAAAATGACAAGCAAAAGATCATCGTTTGGTGTAGCGATTCGGGTTGTGAATGGAGAATATATGCATCATTACACAAAGGTGATCAATTGTTTTCCATCCGCAAATGCAATCTAGTTCATACTTGTGGAGTGTCCAATCTTCGGACAAGGGGCCATCCGAAAGCAGACTCCATGTGGGTCTCAAGTACAATAAAAGACAAATTGAGAGATGAACCGAGTTACAAGCCTACCACGATATTGAAAGATCTACACAGGGAGTATGGCTTGGAGTTGCCTTACAAAAAGGCATGGTTAGGGAAAGAGCTTGCCATGCAAGATATTCATGGCGCAGACAGAGGATCTTACAATCGATTGAGATGGTTTTGTAGTACAGTGCGGGAGAAGAACCCCGGAAGCATTGCCGACTGCGAGATTGATCCTGTGGAGAATAAGTTTCGCTGATTGTTCATCTGCTTCCATGTTTGCCTTGTCGGTTTTTTAACCGGTTGTCGACCATTGATTTTTTTGGATGGCACTCACATTAAAAATAAATAAAAAGGTGTTTTGCTTAGTGCTGTGAGTAAGGATGTGAATGATGATTTGTTCACTATAGCATATGTCGTTGTTGATGCTGAGACCGATGAAAATTGGGAGTGGTTTTGCTTGAAGCTCAATAGTACTTTTATTTCCTCGCGCATACTTATTTCTAGAAGCTTTACATTTTTTACAGACCGACATAGTGGGCTACTTAAAGCCATCCCTATGGTTTTTCCTGGTAGCCATCATGCTTACTGTCTGAGACACTTGGTCGACAACTTTAAGAAGCAGGTAAGAAACTTAAATTTTTATTTAATTTAAGTTGAAGCCATCCTCATGGTTTTCTGTTGTGGTATGCTTATATAAATTAAATTGAAGTTGATGTCATCCTGTAAGTTTTCTTTTGTGGTATTATTATATAAATTAAAATGAAGATGAAGCCATCATGTAGGTTTTCTTTTGTGGTATGGTTATATAAATTAAATTGAAGATGAAGCCATCCTGTAGGTTTTCTTTTGTGGTAT
>CACSLK010000984.1:26393295-26409393 GCA_902706635.1 Striga hermonthica
GGGATACAAATATGCAAATCCCATTCTACAATGTAAACAAGGGACTGATTGCTGACATGTAAAGTTAAGTTGGATAACTTATATTTATCCCATCCCACAAAGTAAATGACCACTTAGGGGATAAACAAATAGTAGATGGGATATAATGAAACGCAAAACAATTTGAATATATAAGTCAAAAGGTATTCGCTTCCCTCCTATATATATTTTCTGTAACTGTGTGTGAAAAAAACAACATACGTTTCTTTAAAAATCACTGAAAAAAATCACTGAAAAAAATAAACCACAATGAATCCATAGAGTGAGTAAGAGAAACTCCATGCAGAAAATATAGTTCTTTTGTAATTCTCATTTCATTTATGTGGAGCGCTCCATTTTCTTCGTTGTTCGTCGAAGCTTCCTATTACAGCCGATTGGTTTATGCATCCAAGTCTATTTGCAAAAGTGTCATAATAGGCCTGAGGATACACATTCTCTAGTACTTTAACTGAAGTACCTATATTTCGACCAATAATTACCCGTCCGTCTTCAGACTCGATACCTGTTGCTAAGACCTCAATATTCTTCAGTGCGTAGCTTGTATTTAGTAATGCGTTACCACCACCTACGATCACTGCACCGAGAATCTCTCCCAAAAAGATATCCTGGATAAAAAAGCAAATGTAGAAAATTTTAATACACACGATGTATATCGAGGCAGAGGTAAAGTAAACAAAAAGACTGAATTTTTTTCACAATCGACAGCAGATGAAGCTTATGTTGCGGCCCGTGATTATTTTATATACCATATGCTGATAGCTACGGTGAGCCTCTTTTAATTGATGCAACGTTGACAGCAAACGCCTGGCGAATAAAGCTTCTGGTGTTTTGTTCACACGGTAAAGACTCGCTAAGGCTTTACGGAATCCACAGACTTTACGTTGAACATTCAGTGGGATTAAGGTAACATTGTGGCCTGAACTGAAAACTGTCTTTGCAGCCAAAGGATCAAGAAACATGTTGAGCTCCGCATATCTGTTCGTAGGAATATTAATTGCATTGCCTTTATCCTTTTTCTGCTTGCCAATATGTCCTCCAACTACAATAATATCCTACACCAGTAAAAACAAAAACACAAGCAAAAAAAGTAAATAAATAAATAAGAAATAACTTAAGGAAACACCAAATTCTGTTTCAATCATAAATCTAATCGTTGTTTGAACACGTTTCGGCACCTGAATAGATGATAATTTTTTATCCGAAAGAATAATTTGCGCAACAGTTGTCAATGGCCCATTTGTCAAGATAGTAATGCCTGATCCTGAGTCGAGCGATTTTATAACCGATTGCCATACTTCAAGAGCCAGAGGCTGTCTGAGTTCTGGATGATCAGTGTCTCGAGGAGCTCCAAATTTCATAGAGTTCTCTGCTGTGTATCTACAACAAAACTAACAAGTCAAATTATGGAGTAAAAAGGCATCGGAAATTCAAATTATGATGAAACTAGCCAATAAAGTAAGCAACTTCTGAAAACAAGATAAAAATCATTTTCTACGGTATGCTTTCCAACCATCCAAAGCGTCAAAAGGACTTAATTTTACAACTGGGAAAAAATAAAGAAAAAGAACCTCCGAGGGCTTCGAGGCAAATCACGTGCGAGCCCATACAATGTGTCCGAGTCGAGAAATCCACCCGCGCCATGTGGGATGGCCTTATTGTACTTGCAGTCACCAGTAGGAGGAAAATTAGGATTAGACTGGTTGAGTGCAAAGAAACCCCCAAGACCAACTGGGATGTCATCACGCCCCATCATATGCAGCAAATCATAAACTATGTCAATTGTTGCCGCGTTTGCCCATCCAGTTGGGGTCACTAATATTGCCTGAGATAAAAACAGGCCATTGAGGTTAGATAGCGCAAACTAGTATGTCTTAGACATAAATAAGAAGTTACGAATCGTAAATTTATCGAACAAATACAACAAAATCGTTACTGTGTCGTAAAAATTTGGAATTTGCAGAGCTGCTTTTTTACCTTAAGATTTACTAATTCGACAGGTACTTTGAGGAGATAAAGGAGGGCTAAAAAATCCCCCGCACTCATATCCATATCAAAAACGACACTCTTTCCAAGCCGTCTTCCACTAAAATCGGGCTTGTAGATGACTTCATGGTAATGAGGAAATTGTGTCGTAAAATTGAACTTTCCTGTTTGCTTTTCGCGGTTTAGAACCTGAGACCATTACAATATATTTTAAGGATGTAAAATAACTTATATCAAAATAACATTCTTATTATCATTCAAAATGTTTACCCACATCAAGAAAGCTTCTGAAGAACTCTCTGTTTAATGAACTGCTCTTCTCACGGTTAGGCTTTGCTTTGACCGCAACAAGAACATGCACCCCTTCTCGACCAGTTACTTCTTGTGTATATCCATCCTAAATAAGTTCAACTCAATGTCAATAAAACATGATCTGCCGGATATATACTGAATGAAGATTAGCATTACATGACATAAAAAGATGGCAATAACCTTGCACCTGCCCTTCCCATTCTTGGTGATACAAAAGGGATCTCTAAGTCTAGCATACACGTGGCCACTATGGACACCATTTTTCTTCAAGTTGAACTTTGGTTTCTTAAGGCCATCAAAGAACGGATTTGAGCCATCAGATATCCCATACGGCTCGTTTGAAGTAACAACTGTGATATTCATGTGCTCCATCTCGGCAAATTCGTTCTCCCCATTTGAATTGTTTTCCTTTAGCATGATCGAAGTGGCGACCCCAGATAAAAATGAGTCCCACATGAAGTAACTCTGCACTATGAGAGAGTGATTGATTAGAAATTCTAGAAAGAGCTTTATGTGTTTGTAAAATTCATACCAAAAGCATAATTAGTGCAATTCATAAATATAGTTAATATTTTCCAGTTTGTCACTTTTCAAAGTGTTTACAAAGGCGCTTCTGAGACAAAGTTCATAGAGTTAATACAACTTTTTTTCTTTTTAATTTTCATTTGCACACACGAGTATCATCAAGCTCTTCATGTAAGTAGTGACTGGTTTTCGGACTTAATTACCATGAAAAACTGATCATCGAACCACGTATCTCGAGCGATTTTCAAGGACCTGAAGCAGTATTGCGCCTCGTATGTGCGCTGATTCTTCTCGAATTCCTCGTAAAATTCGCTTGTGATCGGAATAGTGTTTGTGGCGTCCAGTGGAACAAGAGTAACTGGGATTCCAGAATGAATCACCTGTTTCAAGAATGTTATGTACATTCACGATGAAAACAAATTACACATGGAAAAAGAAACCACGACTTCTTAAAAATGTCAAGCATAATCACAAAAGAACAAGCCCATATTCGGTTGGCAGTATGTTGTAAAGTGAAAGAACCTTAAAAGTTCAGGTTGCTAGTTGTTTAACAAGAAAAGGAAAATTCATTTAGTCTATAGACAGTTGAATTTTTTTTTTTTCCCTCGACTTTATCATAATAAATATTAACAACAAATGCCATTTACTTGATAAGCAGCAAAAGGGTCTCCAAACATGTTGAACTCAGCATAAGGATTTGAAGTGTAGTCAGTGAATAGATTGCCCCTGTCCCCACATTGCCGAGGCTGGCAAAATGATCTCGAGTTCTTTGGACAGCAACCCGTGGGGTTTTTGGATCTCACACCACCACCCATGATGTAAATGTGCTTGATGTTTTTCTTCAACTCGGGATTGGTCATTAGAAAAATCGCGAAATTCGTACTTGCCCCTATGATAAATACCGTGATGGGACCTGCGGTTATTTTGTCTACCATCACTTGCTGAGCTGTTGGCTGACGTGCAGGTGAGTATCCCCTGTTTCCCTAGTTAATTCAGTGATAAAATTTACCAATAATTATTTGAGAATTCGGTAATAAAAGATCAATTCTGGGATGTTTACGCAACACGAATGGTAAGAGTTGAAAGTTAAAGCCAATGTTTTCAAATATCAAAAGGTCGAGTTATATTCTAAAAGCTGGCAATGACAAATTTTCCAGTATTTGAAAAAGATCCTTAGATATAATATCAAGAGCAGACAAAAGGGTTTCAGAACATCTAACTATAAGCAACTTCTACAATATGATGATGGTACAACTTAAACGAAACAATGTCATTAAGCTTTACTGCAAGAAACATTTGATTGCTGATTATTACAGTAAAAACACAAAACATATGCTCCTCACACGATTCGCTAAACGCATATGTACCTGAGGAAGAAAACTTCTCCGGAAGCCATAATTCGTGTCGATGTCTAATCGTCCTCCAAATCCTACAGGAATAGCTTGTCTATATCTGCAATATCCTGCTGTACCATTGCCCTGCTCAAATGAGCCACAACCAAAAATGACCAATATTATGTTATTCCCACTATTAAACGGCGAAATTCGGGATTCGAATAAAAACTATGTTGACTAATGCAACCTGCTCGATTATCGGAAGGTAGCCGCCAACATTTGGCAAAATGGTACCATCTTCAAGTATACTGCCTTCACCTCCAACACCTACGGCAACATCATCCCGTCCCATCATGTAAAGAAGGTCGTACACTTGGTTTACAGCATGACCCGCATTTGTCCATGCGTTTGAGTTTATAGTCACTGCCTGTACAAAAGGCGACACAAGAAAATTACCAGAAATTTCTTGTCAATGCCTCAACTTGTCTGGCTCAATCAGTCTTTGTACTCACGAGTTCTAAAAGTTCATGAGAGTTGATACTCAGCAGCAATTAATTTGACAGACACTCAATATGCTGAAAACAAATACATTTAAAAGATCTGTCGTAGAACCACTGTTTAAAGACAATGCTGCCACCGAAAAAATAGTAGAAAACTTGGGGGGAAAAACACTATGCAAAAAATGGAACTTCAAAGTGAATCATATGAATTCAAAACATCAAATTAATTAAGTGGTATCATTTCTCATGAAAAGAGGAACAAAATGATATAGCACAACCATTAAATTCGGATAATCTATACTACATAAATTGTCGGTTGAAGTATTCGTCTCGTCGCCGTGAGCCGTCGGAAATCAGGAAATTTTACAAGCGTTTCTCTGGCTGTTGTAAGGTTCGCTTGATGATCGGGAGATATCAGTGGATTCCTTAT
Source organism: Striga hermonthica (assembly GCA_902706635.1). Taxonomy (NCBI): domain Eukaryota; kingdom Viridiplantae; phylum Streptophyta; class Magnoliopsida; order Lamiales; family Orobanchaceae; genus Striga; species Striga hermonthica. Next base: position 26,398,419 of record CACSLK010000984.1, read on the forward strand.
GAAAGAACTTTCTTATACATATATATTTCACAGAAATCTAACGGTTGGATTCCTTATGAAATAGTTTTCTTACATAAATGTCCAATTCATTAGTTTTATTTAACAGTGGTTTACAAAGTTTGAGGTATCGTATGATGAAATTATATATGTCGTTGGAAAGACTGAGTGGAGAGCTTCAAATCGATAAATGATTTGTTGAAATCTACCAGTGGTAACATGTTTTTTATGTTTTGTGCTTATTTTCGTGTTTTTAATGTTGTGAGTCGAGCCAATTTTCGACTCTTAATTGCGTTCCCCACTCCATTTTTGTTTCCTTTTAGTTCTTTTCAATTTCTTAGACATGTTAGTGTATTCTCAGTTTTTCTTGTATGTTTTGGTGTTTTTTTGTAGATCTAGAAGAAAGAAGAAATTAATTTTAGCGGTGTCGACGACCCGAGCCACCATTTTCAGCCCAAAACGAGTGAGAAGAAATTTTGTTTGTGCCCTCCAAGTCGGGAAGTAAGGAATTTATTAATCCTAAGCTGAGACTTTATACCAATCGGATAAGTGTGCGAGATTACAGAGCGAACTGAGCGGTCGATGAACTCGAGTTGAACACAGTACCCCACAAGACAGGCGCCGAACTCAGTACCCCAGAAGACAGGTGCTGAACTCGCAGCTTACGAATTGACACTCACGTGCACCCCAAAGCTCGCGTCTTAGGCACCCAGAGCCTCAGCTCGTGCTTCGAGTTTGCCTACACCTGTCCAGCTAACATTTCCCTTGTATTGTTCTCGGTGACGCTCGTCAACTCTTCCCCGTAGGCTCGACAATGACCTCGTACAGTCCATCACTCGTGGCCTAGAAGGAAATTCACCCGCCTCGCGAGTTCTTCCGTCGGAGCTTGCGAACGGTCACCAACATCGCAGGCTCGCACCATCGGCAAGCATTTTGTTAGCCCCCCGAGTTTCTCGACTTGTCGCCAGCAGCCTTATCGACTCGCGCCCTCGGCGAATGTTCTCGCCAGCCCCGCGAACAACTCGCCTACATTGCTCTCTCGTGTCTTTAGTAGCATCGTAAACTTGCTCCCTCGGTGAGTGTTCTCACCATCCCCGCAAGCTGCTTGCCCGCGTCGTCAATTTCCTCATCGACTCACGCCCTCGGCGAGCGCTCTCACCTGGCAAGCTGCTCGTCCATGTTGCTTGTTGATTCGCGCCCTTGCCAATGCTCACGTTTGCCCGTGAGTTGCTTATAAGCCCTTGTGTGGCTCGCGAGTTTTGCAGCCCGATCCGTTCAGCTCATTCATTGTGCATTTTTTCTAGTGAATGTACCTGTTGAAAATATAAAAACCATTGCCCTTTATATTTATGGGGCACTACTTAATTTATCTTTTAGTTTAAAGTGGTGAAATAGAGTAATTAGTTAGTTAATTTCTTCATGCATTTCAAATTAAAGGTTGGGACTTTGCTGGAAGCCCGGTTATTGAGAAATTAAAGTGTTCATGTTTGGCTACTTTTTACGCTAGTACTTTCATTTTGATTAGTTGATTTTACTTGTTCATGTTTTGGAGGCTCGGTGGTAACTATGGTGGAATCTTTAATGAATTGTCTTTTAATTCGCTTATTTAATTTTGCTTAAACTCGTTCGAACAAACTTAGTCGTGATTAGAATGTCTAGGATTTTATTTATATTTTTCGTTTTTTAGTGTGTGTGTGTGTGTTTGGGACTAATCAGTGAATCTAGCTCTGAATCGTTCGTGTCCAAGGTCGGGATTTTTGTTCTGTACTCTGCTAAAAATACACTCAATAATAGTACATGAGCACAAACGACGACTGATAGTGGGAGCGGGTTAATTCAATAACCCCTACTATTTAATTATTTTTATTTACGTATACATAGTCTGACATTAAATGCAATGTTCTTTTTTTTATGAAGTAAAATAAATTATAATCTATATATATATAAAGAGATAACCTATTTATCAAAAATAATAATAAAAAAAAAGTCAACTAGTATTTATTGTATTTTATTTTTGATAGTTTTTTTTTACTTTCTTTTTAAGTTATTCCCAAAAAATAGATCACCAATATATGCACCCTAAATTCATACGTTTTTTTTTTTATTTAATTTAGTTAAATTTTGAGTGATGCGTACAATTTTGCAAAAGTCAAAATTCTTTTTCATATTTTTCATTAAAAAATAAAAACTAACTACCATAAAATCGAGAATTTCGAATTAGACAAAACACTATCACATATATCTTTTTCTAATCGCAACAGATCAATTGTTTATTAAAAAAATTGGGTTAATTTAGGCCAAATTCAGCGTGACAATTTTGTAAAAGTCAAAATTCTCTTATTTTTTATTAAAATCAAATATTTTGAATTTGGCAAAATACTATAACATGTATATTTACCTAACTGCAACCAAATTTCAAATTGAAAATTAAAATTTAATTATTTTTTATCATTTGACTACTACTTTGTTTAGTTAGGATTTTTTGTAAATATATAACAGAGTCAGATAATATTAATTCGAAATTCAAAATGAAATCGGATTGGAACATCCTAAAAATTTGGATTTTGTTTAATCCTCTAGAATACAATTTTAAAATTGATGACATACACATACAATTTTTCCCTTCCTTAAGTTAAGCAATTTACAATTTTAAAATAATAAGACTATAGATTATCAAGAAAGACGTTTTACAATCTTCATTATATTTGGCTATGCAATCTTCATAAAAGCAACATAAATCATATCATATATATCCTGCTAAATAATTTAATTGATTTATTTAAGTCTCTCTAGAATCCTAATATAATTTGTGGCGATAGACGACGTACCAAAAGACCAAATAAATAATGTTGTGTACAATGACGTGTTTATCATTAATAATATATATGTTACATTTTGTTTTATTCCATACTAGTATGTAACCCGTGCGATGTACGGGCTGTATTTATTTTTGGGAAATATTAAATTTAAAAGAGTGATAATTCACAGAGAAATTGTCAAATAATAAAATGTTCCTCATGAAAAAAAAAAATATATTATTAAAAACTTCATTATACACAACAATATTTGTTTGATAACTAATTGATAACTAAGCAACTTGTCGTCCCCACAAACTAATATTTTCAACCATTTTCTATTACTTACACGCGAAACAAACAACATAATTGTCTGTGACTAAAAATCGATTTGTTTAAGAACATGCCAACATAAAATAAAGGTCTATTACATACACGCGTAACAATAACAGATAATTGGTTGTGGCCGAAAACCGATTTTTTTAAGGACATGCCAATACACGACTTTTATCTATTACGTACACATGAAACAACAACATATAATTGGTAGTGACTAAGAACCGAGTTCTTTAAGAACATGCCAACGCACATAAAGAATAATCCTAACTCTTAAATGGAACGCTAACATTAGAAGGAATTGGTGCTGATGGAGCTTAAATGGAATCCTTAGATTGATCTATTTATAATATGATAATTTACTTAGACAGTCAGACAAATTAACTGTTAGTTTATCATTTTAATATCATTATACTTCATTGACTGTTAAATGGAACCCTAAAAGTCTAAAGGAACTGGTGCCGCTGGAACGTAAATAGAAGCCTAAGATGGATCTATTTATAAAATGATAACTTATATGGCAGTTCGTCAAATGAGTTATTAGTTTATCATTTTATATCGATTCTACTTGATTATCTAAATAATATTCACTAATATTTTTATAGGTTTTTTTATCTTGTTTAAAGAACATTAAATATGTATGTTTAAAATATTAAAACACCTAATGTGTTATATAACATATTTCATATTATCTAAAATATTTTATATTATTTTAAAAAATGTGAGCTCACCTAAATTGTTCTAAATTATTTTATATGTACAACATGTCTAAAAAAAGTCCAACACACACATATATATACACAACATGTTTAACTTATATATACAATATGTGTGCGAAGTTGAAGCTTGTAAAACAAAGTTTGATTTAATATTATATATACAAACTGAATAATATACAAAAATGTTTCATAGTTTTTACAAAAGAGATGGAAGTAAAAAAAACATTTAACGATATGAAAACTAAACGGAAAATAAATCATAGTTTGAAATTTCTTAATCTAAGTGTTATAAGAAATATGTACAATTTAATATAAATATATATATGTGTAGTTATCATTTCAGTGATTAACCTATAATTATATATATATCTGGTAATTTATATTTTACAAATGAAATAAAATTATAGCTTAGGAAAAAGCGGAATAATTTATTGTAAATTTTTGATAAGTTTAATTTTAAATTGTTGATTATCATGTCAATAAAAATAAAAATAAAAATAAATTAGGTAGAAATAAAATAATTGATTTATTTTTATTATTTTTTTTTTCCAGAACGATAGGAAAATAATTGATTGAAAAAGTATGAAAATTTTAATCAATAGATTTAGATAAATTATTGATTTCACATTAACTAAAATAAAAAAATGTACGTATGTACATAAATTATTCGCACTAAATATTTATTAATAATTACCAAATTATTACTATTGATATTTTTTTTTTAAAATCAAATAACCCATTTCTATTTTTATTTATATATACCAAAAATAATTGAAAGAATCAATATAAATTGGTCGTCAGTTATTATACAATTAAATGAATCTTTATATTAACCAATATTTCTATTATTGGTTATAATGAAAAGCAAATCAATATTTACATATTTATACCACAAAGCAAATAAAAAGAATCTAGTTATAGAAATCAATTGAAAGACCATTAAATTTGATTAGTTTATCATTTTAATATCGATTATAATTGATTAGCTAAATAATATTCACTAATATTTTTATAGTTTTTTCTATCTATCAAAATAACAATAAACATGTATGTTTAAAATATTAAAAACACATATATTGTTATATAACATATGTAAGATTATCTAAAATGTTCTATATTATTCTTAAAAAATATGAGGTCACCTAAAATTTTCTAAATTATTTTATATGTGAACCACATCTAAAAAAAATTTCAACACACACATATATACACATGTTTACCTTATAGATACAATATGAGTGCGAAATTGTAGCTTGTTACTGCAGGGAGTGTATCAAATAACGGTGTCATTTTTTTTTCTATATTGCGAAAGTTCTTTTTTCGTTTTGTTTATGTGAAGGAATTGGAGAAATTGATAAAATATGTTATCTATATATATAGGAATCAATTAATTTATATTAATTTATATTAATATGATCTTTGTGATTGTATTTTAATAAAAAAAATTATGGAAAGGGAATAAAAGTCGAATGGTATAAGATTTTCTTGCGTGAAACGAAAAAAGAATTAGTTGATAAATTGATTAACATGAGTCCTACTTTAATGAATCTCCCAAATGTATTATTATATTATTTAACTAGTTGATGAATTGATTTAGCTGAATCTTTTTTTTTTTTTTTTTTTTTTTNNTTTTTTGCAGACTCCTTAATTAAGGCAGGATATGGGGCATTGAAAAGAGGAGATTTATATGCAGCAACAAAAAGAGGAGATTTATTTGGATTTTGATTCAATATTGACTACCAGTAAAATAGTTTGTTATTGTATTCCTAAAAAACAAAAAATCAGAAAAACAGATATGCTAATTAATAGCGAATTTGTTAATTTACTATTTTTATGCAATAATTAATGAAATTGGTGGAAAAGAGTTTCTAAAAGTGAATTATGTTAATCCTTATTATATATTAATAGATATTCATTTTTCGTTCTTCCAATCATTCATATTTAGGTAATTACCTTAATAAAACTAGTTCGTACACCGCACGGGTACCGCACTAGTCTAAATTAAAGTGAGGATATCTATACTTATATTAAAGGGGATCCTATTTACTAAATATAGTAGGTAGAAAAGTCAAACTTAATTAATGAACTTCTAATTTTATCAAGTAGTAATTAATGCATTTATAATCTATACTTATATAAAAATATCTAAATAAGGAAGGGATAAAAGTTTAAATAAAGTGGTTGCTTTCTTTAACAAACTTATAGGAAAACAGGAAAAAGAAAAATCTTTAATTCGAATTAAATTGTAAACAATTTCTTAATAATTTTCATACGAATCTGCAATTTAAATTCAAATTGAAATGTTAACAATTTCTAACAACTTTCATAGAATTTTGCCCGCAGAAATAATGACAGACACGAAATTTAGCAGTATTCAAAAGTTAAAGGAGTCCTTATTCAAATTGTGAAGAATTTAAAATTGGTACGAGTTTGCATCATTCATTTTAGTAAGAAAATAAAAACTTAAATATATTTTATATAAAAAAGAACTTCATTTAATTAATTTGATATTTAAAACTTGATGTCGTAATATGGCACAGGAATTTAAAAATTGGTACGAGTTTACGTCATTCTTTTTATTTAATTAATTTGATTTTAAAAAAGTGATGAATAATGCTTCATTTTATAGCAGAATAAAACATTTACATTCTTGCTATTAACAATTTTATTTACAACTTAATAAATGGATCCTTCACATATCTCCGAGATGTGTCGGATTCTAAAAGATTATAAACAGAAAACCAAAAATTATGGATTGCTTAAATACATAATACATGCGTGAATCAATAAATCATTTTATACATCTATACTTATATAATAAGGTATCATGTTTAACAAATTTAGTAGGTTGAAAAGTCAATGTAATTAATGCATTGATATTTCTATCCAGAATTGTATTTAATTATTTTATTTATTTGTCTTATATCCCATAAAATCGGTTTAAGAAAAAAAAATCCCATAACATCCGATAAGTCTAAAAAAAGTACGTAAAATCTTTACTAAAATAAAAAAGACTTTATTTATTTGTCTTATTCCATAATAACATCGATTTAGTCAAAACAAATCCAATAATCGGCGAAGTAAAAAATGTACGTAAAGTCTATCTATACTAAAAGAATGCAAATTCAAATTATTTTATCTAATTTATGTTTAAAGTATTTTATTTAATATTTATTTTAATGAAATATTGGATAGGATTGCTGGATCTGAGTCAATTTTGAAATCGCGTTAATTGGCATGAGAGGATTATCCGCATTCTATATCTGTCTAAAGTATATTATTTAATACTATTTAATTAATTTATTTAATATTTAATTGTTTTATCCATGATATCAGTTTTGTCAAAAAAATTGAACAAACAAACAAATAAAAAAGGCACGGGATTAATTACCTTTGACTTACAAAAAATTTATGGGTTGATGTAAATATTTAACAATGCTGTTTCAAGTTCCTTAAATAATACTATAACTATGCTGTTGAAATATAATCTGTTTTGTGTGTGACGTAAATATGCTGTTTAAAGTTCCCTAAAACAATTTTTTAAAAACTATGTTGTTTAAAATTCTTTAAATATTAATATATTTAAAGTATACTCATGCTGTAATATATTAAAATCAAAACAATGTTGGAAGATTTTGAATTATCTAAATTAATTAATTTAAATGTTTAATCCCATTACATCTTCAATCCATGGAGTATTTTTACTAATCCCGTGAGCATGTTGTTTTGTTATTGTAATCAATTTATACACTATTTTACTAAGAAATTATTTAATATCTGTGTACAAGGAGGTCTTTAATAATATATGAATGTTTCTTTGTCGAATACTATTTTATTGTATAATTTTCCTGCGTATTATAAAACTTTTATTGAATATTGCATCTTATAATATAATATTCCCCAAATAAATATATCTCGTGTCTCGCACAGGTCTCGTACTATATATATCACATACATTTTTTAATTCATTTATATAATTATAAGGCTTGATAAATAACCTTAAATTTGTGCACCCCTGCATCGCACGGGCTCTGTACTAGTAATAAGTGTACATATATGACATATATGAGGAACTTGCACGGGCTCTGCGATGCACGAATCTAACAAGATATGCAATCTTTGCTAACAATTTATGATTTTTTATTATTTTGTAAAACCGTGTTTCAGTTAATTTTAGAAGTCGATTTGATATTTTTTTTTATTTTAAGTTGTCGACCCTATTTTGCTAACATACTTTAATGACTCATTAGAAAATGGTTCAATAGGGCGATTATAGTACGGTTATCAAGACCTATAATGTTTGTTGAGAATATATGTTTTTTTTTTAAAAAAAATCGTGTTTTCAGTTGATTCAGAAGGAGATTAGACATAAAAACTTATTTTAGTGTTTGTTTTGTTGTTTTCTTTAAAAAAAATTGAAATATCTACATAAATTGATGTTTTTGGTCAAAACATAGATTTTTTTTGCAAAAAATAAATGAATCTTGTTATATATAAATATATTCTTATGGTTTTCTGAAAAACATATATGTTGTTCAATTGAAACAACGATTTGCAGATAAATATGAGCTATATGTCCGGTTTTTCAAATAAAAAAAAGGTCTTTAAGTACACCTCGTTTCTACTCGCTAAATTATTTTTCAGAAAAAAAGTTTTGATATTCATCTAAGTTGATTATTAAATATTTTAATTTAATTTAAGGAAGTGCGATCAGTAGAGGTTAAAGCACCAAAAAAAGTAAAAAAAATAAAAAATAAAACAACAAAAAAAGGAAAATAAAAAAATATCTTGAATTTTGTAGGGAATAAATGGAAAGTGTAATTACAACAATAACCAACGACTCATCAGTCCAACCAGATATCATAAAAATAAAAAAAAAAAACAACAAAAAAAGTTCATCGATATCAGATTGTTTTAAGCTAAACAGGTAAAAAATGCTAAATTTTTTAACCAATATAAATAATAAATAAGAAAAAGGAGTAATTATAACTTTCTGAGTAAATAAGAAAAATGGTAATTACAGCAAAATCTATGACTCATAGGGGATAATATAATTAAATGCAGGATAATAAACTTAGATAAGAGAAAACTGTAACTACTTTGGGTGGGAACTAAAAATAATATAGTTAAATGCTAAAATTTTATGCGGGATAATATAATTAAATGCAGGATAATATAATTGAATGCTTTGTTGTTCCAAATTATATAAATATAGATAGTCAATTTAATTTCGGGTAGTTCATTTTCTTATTTGATTAATTATTTTACTTATTTGACTATTAATTCATGGTGCAAGTCATATAAGTAATTAATCATCAAGTAGTTTTTCATAAAGCACGGGTTAACATTAACTTAGAAAAATATGAAATTCTTTTTTTTGGTTTAATAAATTACTCAACTACATAATAAAATAAGTTTTGATTTGAACAATTTATAGAAAAATAAATTCATTTTAATTAGTGAAACATTATAAGTTTTATATTCATAGTTATAATTATTCACATAGTTTTGTAAATATATGATAGTTTTTTTTTTATCAAAATATAATTATCTTATAGAACTACATCATAGTCAAATTGAAATTCTGAACAAAAGTTCGAAAACGGCACTCAATTTGAAATGAATATAATGTAATTTATTTTCAGTTATGTGTCCATGACGAGTTGTATACTAAATACAAATAGACACTTTTTGTGTAATTTTGCACAATTTAAATTTTATGCAATATTTTCAATAAATTAATATAAGTAAAATTGTATTACATATTGATTTTATATTCTTTTAATTTATAAATATTATTTAATAAGTACTTTTAATTTTCAAAATATTATTTAATATTTCTCACTCATGCATAGCACGAGATTTGTACTAGTTAGGAGAATAAAAGAAAGAATGATTAATTTTGCAGTGTAAATTATTAAAAGAAAAAAAAAAAAAAAAAAAAAAAAACAGAAGGGAGTGTTAAGAGAATTGTTTGACTTAGCAACCAAAGTTGAATATTTCAGCAAGGAAGAAACAACAAAACTAGCTTGGTGCATTATTGCAAACTAATTAGTTGTGTGCCTATAAATGATTTTTAAAGTGATGAACGAAAATAGGAAATTGTTGACCCCTTTATGGACACGTATTAGCTACATTGTCCTCTAAAACTACAAGCATAATTCTTCTTACCTTTTGATGAAATAGAGAATATAAAAAAGTAATGCATAAATTTAAATGGAAAAAAAAAAACCAGAGCCATATACACAAAGCCAAGCAACAAGAAAAACTATATAACAGAAAACATAAGGTACAAAGTTATGGAATAATATTTCCAATAGCGAGGGTGCTTACCTGCAAATCGAATACCGATCTATCGAGCTTCAAAATATACAACAACGCAAACAAATCATCGGTGTCGACATCCGTGTCCAAGAGTATCCGATCGGGCTGCTCATTGCCATTACAACTGATCACGTTGTTTGCTATCAGCAGAACAATTATTGTTCTATATAAATATATGATCATGATGATCTTCTTTCTTCTTGTTCTTGTTTTTGTGTTTTGAATTAAAAAGGATCTTGTATTTTTAGCTACAAGATAAGGAATATCATCGCTCTTTGCATCAATCTCATATATTCTCAAGAAAAATAACACACACAATGGATCGTTATGGGGAAGTGGAATATATATAATAATGCGTAGATATTTAGACTTATATTGGAATATGGGAGATTGGCTGATTAACTGGTCAATATGTGGGGCTTACTTACATAAGAAAAGTAAAAGACGTGATAATTTATGTGTTTACTTAATTTGAATAAAGACAATTGGAATAAATAGAGGGACGACTTGAACAAAGGCTAAGACATAATTAATAAGAGGTAGATGGACAAAATTAGAAGTTGTAGGCCTTCTTGTTAAAGTTTCCGGTGTGATGCACGGACTAGTTTTATTGAGGTAAGTATTTAAATTTTGATGATTGAATAATTGAAAAAATGTAAAAAGCATTTATTGGAATAAAACGAATGTAACTTATATATTATTAAGCGCATCTTTGCACACAACATTATTTATTTAGTCTTTTGGTACATCGTATATCAACACAAATTATATTAGGATTCTGGATAGACTTTTTTTTTTTTTTTT
>CACSLK010000984.1:26422175-26432432 GCA_902706635.1 Striga hermonthica
GTAATGAATATTGATTTGAGATTAAGTAGCGCCTCAAATATTGTATTTGAAAATAAATTTCGAAAAATTTATCCTGAATTTTGGCAAATAAAAGTGGGGCGTTACAATAAAAGTACCACGGAGATAAAGGCATTATACATGCATAAGTCTGAAAATCTCATAATACATACTAAGTCTGAAATGTGCTGAAGCTTAAACATAATATGTCTACGCATAGTAATAATAGTACATGTTCAATAAATGACATGTAGATTTGTTACAAAAAGACTGGTAATGACCACGACCACCACTGAAATCTCACGCGCCATGCGCTGCTCCGTCACCTGAAAAATGTGATGGGGGCGTGAGCAAAACCACTATGCTCCGCAAAGACCAGTACTTAGTTAAACAGCATCGTTAATAACAATATCATGGCTTGAGTATATAAGTACTGAACTGAAATTGTAACTGGGGCATCTGGTGGTCATAAAGACCCTGGGCTTAAAGCCGCTGAATCATGTGCACACTCTGGGGGATCATTAAGGCTAATTAAGACCTCCCTCGGAACCTACGGGGGATCATTAAGGCCCGCCACGGCATCCCTCGTGGTGATAGCCACGGGTGGAACATTAAGGCCCGTTTAGCCTCCAATCCTGGGCGATAAACTATTTCTCATACATACCTCGGACATGGTACGAAAATTAAAGACGATGTATGACCAGTACGTGACCCCCACCTGATAAGATGCTACTGCTAGGCAAGTGCTGGATGACTGATAGCTGTCGGAGGCTTGACTCTCCTTAATCTACATAAATATTTGAGCAAAATGTACTAAGTACTAAGCTCAAACTGAAAACTTGATTCTTATTATTATCTGATCTTACTAGGTTCTCTCGCTCGATTATAAAATCATTCAATCTGAATTTAGAGGATTTGAGCTATTTTGTAAAGATTTGTTGAATTTGAGGCATTCTAGAGTTCTCTAAAATATTTCTAAGTCTGGTCTGCTTATCTGATATATCTGATCTAGCTTATCTGACTGATCTGATTTTATCTGAACTAACTTATATTGATCTGACTTATTTGACTAGTTTATACTGATCTGACTTATTTGAACTAGCTTATACTGATATGACTGAGTTCGGAAAAATACTGAATCCCGGTTCACGCTCAAACTGGTATTCCGAACTTATACGCTCGAATCGTCCAGACTATCCAGACTTATTCGGCTGAACTGGGCCAACGACTCGATCTGAGCCGGCCGATTGCTCGTCTGACTGGGTGCAACTTGGGTTAACCGTGGTCTGGGTAAATACGCACGGACACGGCATTAGCCGTCGCACAACTATTCTACTCAGATTTAGAGTTCATCCAGACTGTCCGGAAAATGGCCGAACTAGGGTTCTCTACTCAACCGGTTACCTAACTCAGTTTAAGCTGAAACTCAAACCCTAAGTTCAACATGATTTATAGTGATTTTAGGCCCAACAACTGCAGCTAATTCTCAACCGGATAAAATCCAGTTATTTTTTTTCAAAAAAAGCAACTAAAGTCCCAAATTTTAGGCATACCAAACAGTCTCCGAAAATTATGAAATTTTAACCACAGCTTTCTCAACATTTATAAGATTTTTCATAAAATTTTCATTGCATTTCGAGATCTCTAGCATTTTTATCAAAAATTGGGCATTACGGCTACATATTTAAAAATCCGGTTAACATACTAAACGGGCACCAAGAATCACAAAATTTAAACCTAGGCCTCAAGTCAATTATACGGATTTTATCATGCTAGTTTCACATTTTTCCGTGCAGTATATAGTATTTTCCTAATTTAATGCTATTTAGTCCGATAAATTCACAATAAACGTACGATGTTCGAAATCACCTCACGTCATTTTTATAACTAATCTAAATTATTATTTAAGGCCATGGAGAATGATTTTCAGCCGTTATATCACAGAAACGACTCGAAATAAAAATTAGAAGTTGGGTTAGGCTAGTGAAAATGGGTCGACTGCTTTGAATCAGGTAAGGCTTGGACCCGTGGTTGTGAACTCAAACTAGCAGCAGATCTGGTCCTAGGGCTCGGTTCTGGTGCAGCTAGAACAGATCGAGAATGGCTCGAGTTTGACGTCACGTGAGTCGGCTCGCACGGAGGCCGTGGGCTTGCCGGAACAGAGTTGGAACCGGCGTGTACGGACGCCGTTAATGTACCTGCGCGAGGTGGGCTCGCTGGCGGGATGAGGCTGGACGGCAGAGAGGACAACATGACTCGTCGTTGATGTGCTTTTCTAGCGAGAAAGAGCTGGAACTCGAGACTGAGCTGCCGGTAGTCGAGCAGTTGCAGTTTTGAGCTTGCTGGAGTTGGAAATGGCGACGGAGATGGGCTGGGGTAATTTGCCGGCGGGAACATCGAGCTCGTCGTGGTTGCACGAAGGTGGCATGGCTGTGGTCACAGCTTGCCGGCGACTCGGGTGGCGCGAGGAAGAGTTGCGAGCTCGTGAAGGAGGCGTGAGATCGCTTTTGGAGGACTCGTGAGGACAACTTGGCCGTGGCTTTGGTCCGCCGGAAAATGGGAGGTGGTTCCCTGTCACTGGAGCTTGGGACGACGACGGCTGGCATGGAGGAGTTGCATGGTGGAGGCTGACGTGAGTTACAAACTAGCGAGGAGGCACGGTGGACTTGAGCTTCGCCGGGAATGAGCAGGTTCGTGGTCACCGGAGCGATGAGCTGACCGGATTTTGGAGTGGTTGGGCTTCTTCTTGGAGAAGATGAAGTAGTGAGTATGGTGGCTAGTAGATATAACGAGTATTTATAGCTAGTGAAAAATTAGGGTTTGAACCCACTTTTGGGCTCAAAATTGGGCTTCAACATTAAATTAATTTGGGCTCTAATGTATCCATTGCTACTTGGGCTCGGCAAAATAAATACCACTAGGCTCGATAATTAAAACGATACCTTGACTTTAATAGGCCGACTAATTGAAATGGCTCGATTATATAATTGGATTTCCTAACCGGAAATGAAATAGCTCACTTAAATGGGCTCGGCAAATCTAAAATACTACTATTGATCTCAGAATTTAATTCGATAACCTGAATTAAAATTGCTTTGATCTGTAATATACCAATGCTTTGATTCAAGAAAGCATTGGCTCAGGGTCTTTGATCATCCATAATCAATAATAAATAGAACAAGTGAGATGAACTCTCATGAATGACAACGAAAAAATTAGATAAAATCGGCTATTGGCTTATTGGGCCGAAATAAAATGGCTTACCTAAATGGGCCCGAAACTTGGGATTGTTAGGAAATTAAATAAATTCTCGATTAAAATTGTAAATCGAGACTTAGGCTTAAAATTCTTATCTCATTTCCGAAATAATTCTAATGTTCTCTCCATGGCTTGGACTTTAATATAATAAATTATGCGATTAATATTAATAATTCTCGGCATAACTAATATATTACTATTTTTAATAAATAAAGTCGAGCTAATTATATAATTTTTGGGTTGCGGCTTACAATCTATCCTCCTTAATACATTTCCGCCCTCGGAAATGACAAAACTAAAACCTAAGTCCATCTCGACTATAAACTAGAAACTGAAAATACAAAGTACAAAAGTACTAACCAGAACTAAAAAATATGGATATCTAGCTCTGGTCGGTCTTCTTCTTACTAATGATCTTTGCTTCGCCATGGCAACTCTGCTTCAAGCACCTAGGTAAATCCGGACTAGTGACTCTTATTTCAAGCCTCCATAATTTACCCAGCTTTTGACTATTATACACCGTTAACCCAAGTTCAAGAACTGAGGGTTTCTATCTGAATAATGTATAGGTCCATTCCGGTCCTTGACCGCTCTCGCTGATACTAGTTTGCCCTGGTGGTTCGCCGAAATGTACTAAGTGCTTTAGATAAAATCCAAGACAAAACTTTTAGAAACTATACTTAGGAACCTCAAAGAGACTCATCTATTCTCTTTGCGGCATCGCCATAGCTATGGCAATACTCTTGGACTTAGAGAGGCCTACTTCTCGGCCCTCTGACTAGCTTACCCTCCACCACAAGATGGTCGTAGGTACTACCTCACGTGTAACCTTAGATCAACGTGAGACTCGTCTAAGTTTTCCACGTGTTCGAGATCGAGTACAACTCCTCAAACTCGAACCGTGGATAAATTTGCTAAACATTTCCCAAAGATTCCGGCGGCAAAGCCTCAACTGTTAGGCTTAGCTCGCCATCTCAGCTATATGCTGAAAAATAGCTAAGATAACTATGTTATAGTTCTTTCCAGCTGTGACCCTCCTGTCACCTTATCGTACACACTGTCTTAGGGTCTTTCTGTGGCTGGCATGTACACAACTTTCATCGTTTCAGGGTTGCATAAATCTTTGTGTGGCTTGCTGGTTTCTACTCCCTTGTCTGTCAGTCTACTATTGACCGATAAACTTTCTCCCGCTATCGCTTTCTTGTATGTCAGTGATCCACAATCGTGTTCGTACTAAAACGTACGATGTCATGTCTACTCTCTTCTATTAACTGCTTTAGTGACAAATTGTCCTTCTGAATGGGTCTGTCATTCAGAACGCAAGTCTTTAAGCATTTTGATCATCTTTTCTGATTATCAATCGATCTGTAAAACCGATGAGGACAACTAATAATTGTGGTTCAACTCATCGTGACTCAGTTGCTGATGTGGCAGCACATTGCATGTGGTATGCCACATGCGGTTCACCCACTACCTAGGGCCCAAGGGCGCGAAACACCTGCATGCGGTACCTGAGTGCGATGTACTTGCGGTGTCAGAATCGCCTGCAATCACAAACACGGTCGCGCCCACGTCTTACGTTAGTAGCTTTGTTGTACAGCGACGTACAACTTTGAATGGTGCCACGACCACTGACGCAGAGGCGTGCTTGGGCCACGACTAACGGAATCGGCGTGTTGACTGGTAGGTTTGACGAACAGACGAGTGTTGGGCAGAGCGCAGGGGTGCGGCTCGGCCGGACTCGGTGCACAGGCATGCACTCGGTGGCTCCGCCCCAACGATAGGGAAAAGTGGGACAAGAACGCGAAACATCGGTATGCACTCCAGATACATGCTAATGCACGCAGGTTGTGCTCGAATCTAGCTGCTTCTTGGTACAAATCGATTGTCTTACTGCTTTAACGGGTAAACTTTATCCAAGGGTGTTCTCTATTTCTTTTTACCACGCTTGCTATTCTTTACACTATGTCCTAGCTTAATACTGGAATACTGTTCTCCGTTCTTGAGGAAATCTGCTTTGCTCGCTTGACGTCTCTCCAAGTTATCTTTAGGATTACTACCTGTCTGTTTCTTTATAGTCTCTTTCTCAAAGTCTAATCTAAGGCTAGTGATGTCGAAACACCACCAATAATTAGAGATGATTTCACCACCTCACTTTCACGTGCTTTTTGTTCTTGAGGCATCAGATCCCTCGACTTCTGGTGGAGGAGGTCCGAGCTTCAAGTCAATCTTGGAACTTGCGATCTTCTCGCATGGGGTCAACAATTTTTTGGCTCTCGAAGGTGAGTACATACTCTCCTCCTTGAGTGCACTTAGGTTTTAGTAATGGGTGCACATCTTCTTTTCTTTATGAACCTTCAGGTGCACTATAAAGTGACGCTCTTGGTCCAACAATTCCCAATTCGGATTTGGGTCTTCATTTCTCGTAGCTTCTTGATGTCTCGTTGATTTGGCGCTTTAGACACTAATCCTATTACGACACCAGGTCAATGGATTTCCACCTGTTAGTTAGGTGGTCTTCTCAGTAACATCTTTGAAAATACGATCACACAATTGTGAACAACGTTTAACTCTCCGGACGTTGTCAACAAAGTTTTTTTTATCTCATCATGATTTCAGTAATTTTCTCATCGGCATATCCTCCATCTGCTCACAACTTCCAACTCGAGAGTTGTGGCATTTGGCACATGTATATGTGATTTTCTTCTAAGTCTTAGTCTTCTTAAACAACTATCTTCAACTTTCCCCTGCGTGGGGTTGGTTCTTCTCATTGAATTATGGTGGTTGAAATCTCCCACTCGGCTTTCGCTGGATCTCTTGGTGGTTGCTACGGTCTATCGTCTGTGCATTCTTATATTATTGGAATCTTTCTTGGGTGATGGATCCTTTTCGAGATGACGAGTAAGTGGCCATAGTGTCAATTATGATTTGACGTACGATCCTTGCTCTTGTTTCTGTTAAACTCGATCTTCTTCTTCTTTAATTACTAGAGATTACTTCATTCAGGAACATGTCTACTATGGTTCAGCTTCAAGCCTCCATGGTTCTTCCTGGACTTATGGCTTTTATTTCAAGCCTCTAGGATTTAGCCGGACGTATGACACTTATACACTAAAACCCTCGCTTCTTATACTTGCTTGAAGGCATCTTGCCAGTTATAAGTGAGGCAACCTCTAGAGTTAGAACTTAACTCAAGCGTACATAGTTCAGACAATGAAAATTCCACTGTCTTACCTCTGTACTGATATTTATCGACTTATTCTCTTTTTAACAATTCCCATACCGATTCGAAAAGAAATCTCGGGCGGTCTCTCTCTCTTCTCTCTCTCTTCTCTCTCTTCATTTATTATCAATATGGCTCGTCGTACGATCTCTGTTATAATTGTGCGTAGGACGATCACACTTGTCTGTAATGTTTGTTATCTAACCTTCGAAAATGCTGATTTATAGCTACAACTTGCTTTTTGTAGCCATGGTTGGCCACTAGAATCCGAATCTCTCTCCTCATGTCGCTCTGAAAACTGCTACATTCTTCTCCTTGGTGTTTACAAGGTGACGAGCAAACGCGCTCTTACGAACGAAGTCGTGCTCGTACTCGTCTACCGAGCGGCCCCTTGCTGAAGGGCATATAACTCTCGCTCCATTCTCTTGCAAAAATGGCGCGGTAAAATTTGACTTCCAGAATCTACTTGAGCCACTCTCATGTCAGCTGATAATGCTCCTCCTTCCCCAAACGCCAGTAATCGTTCCACTAATCTCCAAAACTGGTCTACGACTACGGCATGTTCCCGCTGTGGGTGGGTTCGGAGTTCTGCGAGGCGACTTTCTAGATAGCCAGTAACTATTGAACTAACACTGCATAGCCGATTAAAAAATAGCTATACTATACTTAATGAATTTAACAACTTTCCGAAAACACCTAGCTTGGCTAGAGTTCCGGTTTATACTTAGCTCTTCTAAATTCTGACTAGAGTTCTGATTTAGTCTAGAGTTAGACTTAGCTAAACTTTCTAAAATTCTGTCTAGAGTTCTCTTTCTATTCAGAGGATAGATACTAGGCCCCTAAGATCTCATGCCATATTCTCATGCACTTGCAGAAATTTAATACTTAGGTGACTTACCTCGGAGTCGGCGCGGCGTGAGCGTGGCGTGGTCATGTTTTTCTAAACTTTTAAGTATACAGAACCACAACGTGGCTTTGATACCAACTGTAACACCCCGCCTACTTATTCTAGAATTTATAAAATCAGAGTAAAATTTTTGCTTTTTTTTTTTTGAAAAACTCTTTAACTTTATTTTCGAAAGTACTCATACTAACTCGCGGAATGCTACTAACTTAAACTCTTTCTCATGCAGACGTAAATAAGTACATGCAACCTAATCAAATACGTTATATATAAAATTACCACGAAGATAAAGGCATTATACATGCATAAGTCTGAAAATCTCATAATACATACTAAGTTTGAAATGTGCGGAAGCTGAAACATATTATGTCTACGCATAGTAATAATAGTACATGTTCAATTAATGACATGTAGATGCGTTACAAAAAGACTGCTAGTGACCACGACCACCACTGAAATCTCACGCGCCACGCGCCGCTCCGTCATCTGAAAAACGTAATGGGGGCGTTAACAAAACCACTATGCTCTGAAAAGATGAGTACTTAATTAAACAGCATCGTTAATAACAATATCATGACTTGAGTATATTGTTAGAGTAGAATACCCGTCGTTCTAATTAGATTGGACATATTCTACTTGTAAATACGATCTATTGGAATTATATTAATAAATAGGCATTACTTTATCTTATGAATTAGCATTTGCACTTAAGATAAAGTCCCTAGATCATATATAGCTATAAGGTATGGTTGCGCATAGAGATGGTGATCATGGAACATATCTTGAAAGCTGTGATCTTAAATTCAGTTCCAAGTCGTAGGATATTTCGAGATAGGATATCCAATAATCCGGAAAGACTTGTACATATGATGTATGCTTGTTGGACAAGAATGTTGCATTCCATCAACATTAGCGTGGGACGCAAATACATATATGTAGGTGCTTGTTAGAGAATAAGTTCACTGAACATGACCGTATGAAAATTCTTAATGAAAGATTTTCTGTCGAATAAGAATTTTCATGTTACAGTAGTACATGATTGATCCTATGACTTGAGGCACGATGGTAACTTTGTGCATATTATATTATACTTTGATTTATCTTTTTGATTGCTAGCACAATCGTATAAAGGGATATTTTGGGTATTATATTAATATGTATAGAAGTTTGTCAGTGGCCAACAAAGGATTCGACACTTATAAGATAAGTGAATTTCCTATGTGTTTAATAGTTTGTAATTCAAAGTCCTTGGCCACGGCGAGATGAATAGAGATTCATAAATGAATTACTAAACTTGAAATAGAATCATAGTTATTAAATCAATTGGGTTTCAACTTATAAATTCATACCCAAGATTTAATCGGGAAATTGGATGTCGAAAGGATTTTACATGTACGTAATTGTAATTGAAAAGGTTTACTCGCTATTCACTTAATACTAGGTAATCATACTACTTGCTAGGTGTTCCCATGATTTGTGGGTTCTTGAAATTAAAGGGTTAATTTCAAGAATAAGAATTAATATGATTAATTCAAATTACAAGTAAGTTGTAAACCCACTACTAGTATTAATAGTGAACCTAAATGGTCACACCAATATTTGAATGAAAACAAGTTAAAGTGATATTTCTAAAGAGTTGGAATTAATTGATAATGATTAATTAAATAATATGATTATTTAATTAATTATCTAATTATGATTTAGATGTCAATTAAAGGAATATTATAAATTAATCAATTGGATTGATTAATTGAATTTTGGATATTAATTAAGTAATTAATGTAACTACTAAATTAATAGTTGGATTTTAAAATTCAAATCCAAAATAATAATATGATTATTATAAAGAGGATAATATTATACTTGGGAGAAAAAGATTATTTTAATAAAATAGCGAGAAGGGCTGCAAAGCGTGCCGTGAGTGTAGCGAAGGGTCAGGCCTATGATGACCTCTATCAGCGCCTAGGCACGAAGGAGGGGGAGAAGGACATTTATAAGATAGCTAGGATTCGGGAGAGGAAGACAAGGGACATCAACCAAATCAAATGCATCAAGGATGAGTCGGATCGGCCACTGGTGAAGGATGGGGAGATCAAGGACAGATGGCGTGAGTACTTCGACAAATTGTTTAATGGGGAGAGTGAGGGTCCTACCCTGGAGTTGGTTGACTCATTTGAGGATACCAATAGATGCTTGGTGAGGAGAATCCGAGAGGCAGAGATCGGAGAGGCTATGAAGAGGATGAAGGGAGGTAAAGCAATGGGCCCTGACGGTATTCCTATTGAGGTGTGGCGATGTTTGGGCGCCAGAGCGTTAGTATGGTTAACTAAGCTTTTTAACCTCATCTTTCGGTCAAACAAGATGCCTGATGAATGGAGGAGAAGTACTTTAGTACCGATCTTCAAGAACAAGGGTGATGTTCAAAGCTGTGGTAACTACCGTGAGATTAAGTTGATGTGCCATACGATGAAGCTCTGGGAGAGGGTTATCGAGCATCGCCTACGACGAGTGACGAGTGTGACCCAAAACCAATTTGGGTTTATGCCTGGAAGGTCGACCATGGAGGCGATTTTCCTAATACTACAGTTGATGGAGATATATAGGGACCAAAAGAAGGACTTGCACATGGTCTTTATCGACCTTGAGAAGGCTTATGACAGAGTACCGAGGAATGTCATATGTGGGCCTTAGAAAAGCACAAAGTCCCATCTAAGTACAATACCCTCATCAAGGATATGTACAAGGATGCGATGACGTGTGTTCTAACATGTGGGGGCGATACCAGCGACTTCCCAATTAAAATAGGACTACACCAGGGGTCAGCATTGAGCCCTTATTTATTTGCCTTGGTGATGGATGAGGTCACAAGGGACAT
>CACSLK010000984.1:26461513-26473477 GCA_902706635.1 Striga hermonthica
CGAGTCGATCACACCTATCGTCGAGAGCAAGGCCGTGGCGAAGCCGTGATCGAGACAAGTCGAGGACACGAACATTCGATCCTTCATCAGGGATGGACGGCGCCGAGGACAACGTGATTCGTCTTTGATGTGCTTTTCCAGCGAGAAAGAGCTGGAACTTGAGACTGAGCTGTCGGTGGTCGAGCAGCTGCAGTTTTGAGCTCGCCGGAGTTGGAAATGGCGACGGAGCTGGGCTGGTGTATGTTGCCGGCGGGAACATCAAGCTCATCGTGGCTGCACGAAGGTGGCGTGGCTATGGTCACAGCTTACCGGCGACTCGGGTGGCGCGAGGAAGAGCTGCGAGCTCGTGAAGGAGGCGTTAGCTCGCTTTTGGAGGACTCGTGAGGAAAACTTGGCCGTGGCTTTGGTCCGCCAGAAATGGGAGGTGGTTCCCTGTCACCGGAGCTTGGGACGACGGCAGCTGGCATGGAGGAGTTGCGTGGTGGAGGCTGACGTGAGTTACAAACCGGCAAGGAGGCACCGTGGACTTGAGCTTCGTCGGGAATGAGCATGTTCATGGTCACCGGAGCGGCGGCTGCTCACTGGAAATGAGCTGACCAGATTTTGGAGTGGTTGGGCTTCCTCTTGGAGAAGATGAAGTAGTGAGGATGGTGGCTTGTAAATATACGAGTATTTATAGCGAGTAGAAAATTAGGATATGAACCCACTTTTTTGGGCTCAAAATTTGGCTTCAACATTAAATTGATTTGGGCTCTAATGTATCCATTGCTACTTGGTCTCGGTAAAATAAGTACCACTAGGCTCGATAATTAAAACGATGCCTTGACTTTAATAGGCCGACTAATTGAAATAGCTCGATTATATAACTGGATCGCCTGGCCAGAAATAAAATAGCTCACTTAAATGGGATCAGCAAATCTAAAATACTACTAATTGATCTCAGAATTTAATTCGATCACCTGAATTAGAAATGGGACGATTAATTAGATAAAATCGGCTATTGGCTTATTGGGCCGAAATAAAATGTCTTACCGAAATGGGCCCGAAACTTGGGATTGTTAGGAAATTAATTAAATTCTCGATTAAAATTGTAAATTGAGACTTAGGCTTAAAATTCTTATCTCGTTTCTGAAATAATTCTAACGTTCTCTCCATGGCTTGGACTTTTAATATAATAAATTATGCGATTAATATTAATAATTCTCGGCATAATTAATATATTACTAGTTTTAATAAATAAAGTCGAGCTATCTTACATGCCAAGCTTCACAACGTTCAACATTAGCAATAGTCATAGAAGAACTAAAAATATTATTATTAGAATAAGGCAATACACATAACTGAAATAAACAATCTAACATAAAACCTTTACCAACAAAAAGACCATGTCTAGAAATCACAACTTTATTGGACTAAAAAACAACTTTATAGCCATTCTTCACTAAAAGAGAATTACTAATAAGATTTTTTTTTTTAATTTCCGGAATGTGACAAACACCATCTAAAGACAAGATTTTTCCATACGACAATATAAAATTAATTTGGCCTTCTCCTAAGACGAGAGCCATTCTCCCATTTCCCATGCTTAGTTCTTGTGCCTGATACCTAACATTCATCATATTTTCATGCATTATAAGAAATATAATGTGATATTTAGCCGTGTTTATTGTGGGATTGTGCACCATTTTCTTTTATTTATTAATCTATGATAGATGTACATTTGTCATTGGTTTTGTAAGAAATATGTCCGAAAAAGCGTTAAAGATAGAATCGGGACGAAAAACGACAAAAAAGAGGTGCAGATGAGTCACACGACTCGTGTGAGTAGGTGATGCGAGTCGTGTGGGTAGAAAAGAATGGAGAATTTGAATATTTTGCTACGTCTTTTTCACACGACTCTTGTGGCAAGTGACACGACTAGTGTGGCCTCACACAACTCGTGTGATCTTGTCATGTGAGGGGTCGTGTGGGTCTGGGAGTTCGGCGAAAATTCGAGGAAAGTCACACGACTCGTGTGGCATGTGACACGAGTCATGTAACGCACGGGTGACCAGCGAGAAATAGGACTGTTGCGCGATTTCTTCTCTTTTTCGACCCATAATTTCCCTACAGTATAAAAGGAACTTGGAGAACACAGTTTTGGGACTTTTGACACCATTGGAGGCCTAGAGAACGCACGAAACACACGAGGGATTGGAGGAAGTCAAGATTGAAGATTCAGGAACTGACGGCGACAATAGTTCTTCTTTCTTTTCTCTTTTTCTTATTCATTGAAATCATGGATTAATTTATTTTGAGTTTTGAGAATATGTTTAGTAGCTAAACCTCTTTAAGATTCCAGAATTTGCGAGTACTCTTATTTTATGAAGTGATTTTGTTCATTCATTTCGGTCTATCTTTCATTTATCAATTTCTTGTGTTTATATGAATTGTGTGAATATAGGGCCCGTATTTATGCTTATTTGTGATTGATTTGAGAACGGGAGGAGATAGTTGATTGCTAGAATTGCGATAACGTAAGAGAAAAAACAGACCGAGAGGTTGATAGAATCTTGCGAGGGAACTAGAATAGTAGGAGCTTATGAGAGTTAATTGTTCATCTTGAAACCGAGAGGAGATAGATAACAACTAATAACTACGATTTAACTTGTTCGAGAGAAAGGTGTAAATTAATTTAGCAATTATTCCTATGATTGGTAGAATTAAATAAAGTTTGAATGAATAAGAAAGCTTTGCTAGATTAATCCCGAGGAAAGCATAGCCTAGAATCTATTTTCTCATAATTGGTTTATCTTAGAACAATCCTTCATTAGTGTTAGTATTTATTTTGCAATCATTCTTTAGTTTAGATAAAATCACCATTGAAAATTTGAGTTAATCTAAATAATATTTAATCGTCTATATTTTGGTATTTAATTATTTTAGCAACAATCTCTGTGGAATACGACCTTGCTCGCCGCTTGCTTTAGCTATACCGTACACTTGTGGGTAGTGAAAATATTTTGCTAACAATACCTGATATGATAAAAAAAATATTTTTTATTAGTGAACACATGAACATTAGCCCCAGAGTCAATCCACCACTCATTTGAGCTAAAAATATTATTATACTCTGGGCTAACAAAATACCTATTAGCATGGGGATCGGAGGTAGCCCTCACAGTCAACATGTTGGCTTGAAGTTTTGACGTAGAAGGGGGTTTGAGATTATTTTCTGGCTGTGACGACGAAAACAATTTTTAGCGACATGATTCGTCTTCCCACAAACCCAACATTGGACCGAACTCCCATTTTTGTCTTTTGGCACGTAGTTATTGAATTTATTATTTCCACTAAATTTCTTTTGTGCCCATGTTTCTTAAAATTTTGAGGCTTTGGTTTGTGAGAATTTTCACCAACTAAAGCCTTGGCTTGGAAAGATGGTTTCTCAAGTTTTTGAGAAGAACGATGCCTATCTTCAATTCTCAATGCAATAAATAATTTTTCAAGAGAAAAATTTTCAGGTTTATGCTTAAGACCTCTAGCAAAATCAGACCAAGAAAGAGGTAATTTTTTAATCAAAGACGAAACATATACCGCCTCACTTTGTGCAATCCCTTTTGCTTTCATATCAAAAATAAGATTCTCAAACTCAACCTATTGATCGGCAAAATATCTATTATCTACCATTTGAAAATCTAACCAATCATCAATAGTAACACGTTTAAAACCCTTTTCGGCAGTACCATAACGATGATCAAGAGCAAGCCATAATTCTAAAACATTTTTGGTATGTCAAAAAAGTACGATAGATATTATCGAACAAAGCACTTAAATTTTACCATGACAAAGAACATCCTTATCACCAAGATCAGTACTACTAGAACTTCCACCCTTATTATTACGACCAGTTTGTATTACTACAAAAAAGCCTAGTTCAGTCAACCAAAATTTCATTTGTTGTTGCCAACATAAAAAAATTTTTCCATCCAATTTTTTGTGTTTGCTAAACGACGACTTAAGAAAATCCATAGTGAGCACAAAGTAAAATAAATCTATATTAATAGAAATGAATGTTTTCTTCTCTAACTTGTTGGAAATATTACTACTGAAAGTGAAGATTATTTCTAATAATTTAGAAAGAAAGAAATCCAATAACAAACAATTAGCCAAAAATAAAAATCAAGGAGTGAGTTTAGAAGAGTGGGTCGAAGCACGCCGTAGCGCTCTCTTTAGAGAAGAAATCCCCTCACTGCACCGGTAAGTTGATAGTGCGTTCTTCTCCCAAGATCGATAACCTGATGGTACTCTCGTGTGCAGCTAAGAGAACCCCGAAACACAAAATACTCGTGATAAAAATATATATATTATATTTTTAATTTTTAAATTTATATAGAATGGGGCCAACAAAATGTAAGAATATATATAATGCCAATATGAGAATATAAAGTGGGAGGCTTCAATTTTGTATTTGTTTCTACTTTTCACAATAAGGCTTACAACATTAATTTATTGGTTGAAAGCAGCTTAGTGCCGTTGGAGAAAAATTGGAGTTACAAGGAGCATTTAGTATATAATATAATGTTGTTAGTGGGTATTAATATGTAATAGTAGTGGCAATAGAAATTGAATGGTCAATTGGACATTTATTAATAATATAATTTTTATTTATTTTAAATCATAATGGATCTGGACATGTGGTCGGTGGCCCTGGTGTATAGGACCCAGATCTCAGCCTCTCGCTCTTTTTCCTCGTTGAGGTGGGTGAACACTTTCTCCTCACGAATCTCGATTGGGCTGCTCTAGATCCGCAATTGCCTTGGAGTGTTGATGGGGCGAGCACCGACACCCCAGCCAATGTGCACTCTCAGATATTGGTGGCGGCAATGGGGGCAGAAAGATAGAGGTCTTCACGAGCATGAGTGATGCCTAATCTTGCGCCACATGGGTCTGTTCCTTCTTGAGCTTCGACCGACACTCCCAGGCCCAATGACCCTTGTTCCCAAAATGCCTACATTCGTCGTAGGTGGGCCGGTGTGAATTTGATGGCCCGCCAGACGACGAGCCTCCGTGACCACGCTCGCGAACCTCCTTTGTCCACGTTGCTGCCTGAATGGTTCTCCGCCTCGCGCTTCTTTCGTCGTGCGTCTCATTCCTCCTCCGTGAGGTACAGTTTTCCCTCGTGCTGCAGCGACGCCAAAGATTCTTCATACCATTCCTCTGACTCCTTCAGTCTCTCAGTCTATTCTGCGACCGTCATGTTCTACACGTCAAGCAGTATCTTGGTCGCGATTAAGATATGCTTGAATCGAGGCGGCAAGGTGCAGAGTATTCCCGACAGTTTTGTCGTCTTCAAAGGCGGCAAGGTTGAATTTTTTACGTAGCTGCTGCGTCGTCGACCTCCTGAAGCGGTCATCCCAGACCCTCATGGTCACGATCGAGTCCAAAGCCTCCCCTCACTGTCTTCTTTTTGGCTATCGTCAGTACCATCTCCGGTGGCACCAGGCCGCACAAGACGTCAAACGACATCATCTCCTCTTGTGGATCGGCGTCGTCATCCTCGATCCCGCCCCACAAAGCCCTGGCCTTCAACTTGACTTTCATCAGGAGTACCCAATCGGAGTAATTGGTCTTGGTGAGAACGAGATAGCTACTCCCGCCGCTCACCTCACGGATCACTAGCTGCATCACAACGTCGTACTTGAAGGAGCCTTCGGCGTTCTTCTCATTCATGGTCACATGTTTGAGTTGCTCTGATACCTCTTGTTAGAAACTTGCCGGAGAGTTAACACCCGGTTGCCGACGAGATTACGGCTTAAACACAAGACGCAAAAGAAAACTCACACGAACACAAAAGAACACGCTCTTGTTTGGTGTTTTTGAATTGACACATTTTCTTGTGTTATTCGATTGCCTATAGTGGAATACAATAAGCTAAATAAGGCCAACAAATCAAGATTACATGGAAAATATAATCAAATAAATATTCACACCTATTCTAGGGAAGCAACTAAGAAAACCAAATAAACTAATCAAGGTGCATAAGGATTATATCCTATAATAAAAAGATATCCTAACAATAATAAAAGATATTCTAACAACTAATGGCATGATTGGTATGCGAGAATGACGTGAGAATAGAACGATCATTTCCTTACTCATTCCTATTCCCATGATTAGTACATTTTTTTAGAAGGGAATGACCATTCCAAGAGGAATCGCAAAACTCATGTATATGAGATTAGTCATTTTATAGCTAATGGATGATTTTCTCATTCCCATATATGTAGAAATCGATTTTTCAAAAAATAAAATTAACAAATAATAATAACAAATAAATATATAATTTATGCTTTATTATCATGAGTAGATTATATTAAATAAAGTCATATGAAAAAATTAATTTAAATATAAAATTAAAAAAAATATTTTTAGTTATAGTAATATTTTAATTAGATATATTAAATACTTACATAAAAATAATACTCACAAAAAATGTATTTATGAATAATTTAGAAAAATATTATTTTATTTTATATAATCATATGCATTACATATTTATTCACAAATTAAATTATATTATAAAAAATATATTTGACCACATATGCTTATAGGGGTTTATGTAATGATATATTTATATTAGTTAATATGTATATAAATACATAATTAACTTATATATTGTACAAAGAAGGGTGTAAAAATACAAAAGTATGTTTATTAAAATATAGTATATTTTATAATTTTAAATTAATATTAGTATTATCATAAATAAGAAAATAAAAATAATATAAATATTAATTTTCTACTATAAAATAATGATAAATGATGATATAGGATGATAATGACATTTCATTTCGGTCTTATTCCTTCTGCATACCAAACGCATCAATGACAAAAATTGTTTCATTCGTTTCCCATAATCACTCCATTCTTCAACTCATTTCATTCCTACCAAATTTCATTCCATTATACTAATTATGTCGGTACAAATACCAACAAGGATACTTGATAACTCCAAAAAATTAGAACTATATAAAAGAGACTATACCAAACAAAATTGGATTAGCATAAACAACTACACAAGAAAACAAACAAAACTACTACACACTTAATACACAAGAACTAGAATACTACTCGAAAAGCACCGAAGCACTAAATAATTAGTAATGTAAATTAGTATAACTTTATACGTTCAAAATCATTTGTGCAATATGTACTACAATAAATAAATAGTATATTGTGCAGAGTCTTGGGAACATACTCACAATTAACAATAAAAATGATTTTCTTTGCGTTTCGTATTTTTCAACTGTTATTAAAAGAAGAAGTATTCATCTATCAAGAGACAAGATTACCGGTTTCCGGTTGCCTTTTCTTCCGATTGGAAGTTTCTCGATAATTACCGGTTTCCGGTTGATTTTCATCTTCTCCGATCTGTATTCACTCCATTCAATCTCATCTCGCTCCTTCCTCTCTCAATCATATTACCTTCTCGCTCTGGTTGTGAAGGAACTAGTCCTTTGAAAATAAATATCTAACTAGTACTAATACCCATGTACAACATGAGTGTTGAATAAATGAATATATGTGTAAAGTTATTTATGTCTAATACCAAACCTAACTCCAAAGCAAAAAATAATAATAAAACAACATCACGAAGCATAGATTTTTGCCATGTCAGCATCCGAAGCATGAGAATCCGCCACATAGGCTCAACACGTTTTGAATTAATATATAGGGAGGGATTTCGAAGGAATGGCAAGATGACTTATCTGCTGACCATGATTGCTTCACAGAAATGGACATGTGGGTCCAGGTTAGTAACGTCCCCCTCAATTGGCTCTGCTCTGAGGTTGGATTGAAAATTGGAAGATCTTTCAAGAAAGTGAAAAATGTAACTATTTGTACCGGAAATGGGAATTGCGGTAGATATCTCCGTCTCCTGGTTACTGTTGACCTGAAGGAGCCTCTTCTGAGATGTACCTGCATCAAATTGGGGGATACTGTTAAGAGAATTGAATTCAAATATGAGAAATTGATAAATCTCTGTTACTATTGCGGAAAAATCAGACATCTCGATAGAACGTGCAACCTTCGAATGGAAGACATCGCTAATGGAACTCTATCGGAAGGGCAGTACGGGGACTGGCTAAAAGCGACAGAAGGAACCTTTTCTCCAAAAGCAAGCAAGTCCTCAGAAACAATGCAAATGCAAGAGAATAATAACAATCCTCTGGGCAACTCAGTTATGGGAAATCAAAACGGAATGGGTAATAGCAGCTCACCTAAGCCAGCCTTGGGACCAGATAAATCCATGGAGAAGGATTTTATTGCTAGCAGCTCAGGCCAGCTCTCCACGAGTAGCCAAGGCAACCAAGTCAAGACTGACCTGTCACCTAGCAAAGTCCTGCTATTGCAATTCAGTAACAATGAAGCATCCAACAACAATGAACACCTAATGGATTTTACCCAGTCCACTTCGCAGCAGCCTGTCCTAGCAGGTAAAAGTAAGAATCAACAAGATTCAAAAAGGAAATGGTCAAGGAGACAAAACAAAACTGCAGCAAACAGCCCGACCCAGCTGCAGCCCGACCCACATTACTCAGTCTACCAATGAACCTAATGAGACCAGCAAGACAAGCAGACAAGATGCTATGGATGACTACAATCCCTCAACCCAACCAGAGGTTAAAGACAGCTCAAATAAAAATCAAAAGTTAATGGATGCACAAGTGGAGGAAGGAAGCCAGCCTTAAATGGCCCCAAGGTGATCAATGACAGCCATGGTGTGGAACTGTAGAGGTCTGGGTGGGCCCTCTACAGTTCCCCAACTGAAGGAATCTTGGAGATCCTACCACCCAAATTTTTCCTTTTTGTGTGAAACCAGAAAATCGAAGAAGTTTGTTAATACTGTCTGCAGAAGTTTGGGAGTAGAAGATAGATGGATTGCATCTGACCCTATTAACAAGGGAGGGGGTTTGCTGGTTTTTTGGAATAATGAAGTCACCTTCCACCAAATCATATGCCAACCCATTTGTGTGGAAATAGAAGTCAGCCTTAGCCTGAAAAATCTTGGTTTATCTTTGTCTACCTCAGCCCTTGCAGGAAAACTAGAGGTGAGCAGTGGCACTATCTCAGTCAAGCTAAAATGAATTGGGGAGCAATTGGGTGATTGCAGGGGATTGGAATGACATCATATGCCAAGGTGAGAAGAATGGGGGAAGAAGTAGGCCAGAATCCAGTTTTTGGGGCTTTAGAGCATTGTTGGCTGATTTGGGAGGACAAGAAATATACATGGAAGGATACCCTTTCACTTGGGGCAACAACAGACTAGATGAGGGATATATTGAGGAGAAATTGGACAGAATGATTGCATCCCTGCACTGGCTTCACAATCATCTGAATGCCAAAGTCATCAACATATTCAGAAGCGCTTCAGACCATAACTTACTGCTTCTGCACATTGGCACCCCATCAAACAACAAAAGGAAATTTTTCTGCTTTGATAGAAAATGGCTGAAGAATCCAGGCATAAAAGAAGAGATACAGAAAGTATGGAACCAACCGGAAAAGGACTCCCCCATGTTCAATCTCACTGGGAAGATAAAAGCTACGAGGATAGCCCTGCTGAAATGGAGCAGAGCACTGAAAACTAACTCAGCCAAAAACATTGAAAAGCTAAATGCTGAGATGACTGGACTCAGAGAGCAAGGAGGAACAAGGAATTGGGAAAGGTGGAACCACCTCAAGCAACAGCTTAATGAAGCATATAAAGCTGAAGAGCTCTTTTGGAAACAAAAATCCAGACTACTTTGGCTTAGAGAGGGGGACAAGAATACAAAATTCTTCCATGCCTTCACCTCCAAAGAAGAAAGCCAAATGCTATTTCCAGACTTGTAAAGGATGATCAGACTGTCTGCACTTCCAGAGAAGAGATAGCTGCTTGCTTAACAGATCATTATCAACATCTCTTCTCTTCTGAGGGCTCCACTGACATTGGCAATATCCTCACCTTCATACCTACCACCATCACTGATGAATTAAATGCCAACCTCATTGCTCAGGTGACTGAAGAAGAGATTAAAGATGCTCTGTTCCACATGCAACCTGAAAAAGCACCTGGATGGGATGGTATGACACCTTCCTTTTTTCAATCCTACTGGAGTATTGTTAAAGCTGACTTATGTAAAGCTGTTCTCTCTTTCTCTAATTCTGGTCATATGCTTAAAAATTGGAACCTCACTCTAATTACATTAATCCCTAAATGCCAAACACCAATTACTGTGGGGGATTACAGGCCTATTAGTCTTTGTGAGGTGATTTGTAAAGTTATCTCCAAAATCCTTGCTGAAAGACTCAAACCCTACCTTTCTTTATGCATTAGTAACACTCAAGCTGCTTTCATACCTGATAGACAGCTTTTGGATAATGTCATTATAGCACATGAAGTGTTCCATTTCCTCAATAGGCATAGAACTGGCCCTAAGAAGTACATGGCACTAAAGCTGGATATGTCTAAAGCTTTTGAGAGAATCGAGTGGGCCAGTATCAGGAAAATTATGACAAAAATGGGGTTTCATGTTCAATTTATAAACTGGATGATGGCATGTGTTCAATCTACCTCATTTTTATTTAAGCTTAATGGCATTCCCACTGGCTATGTTGTGCCTTCAAGAGGTATTCGGCAAGGGGATCCCATTTCCTCTTACCTTTTTATAATTGTGTCAGAAAGTTTATCTTGCCTAATCCAGCATGAAATGACCACAGGCACATATCAGGGACTCAAAGTCTCTAAACAAGGCCCCACTCTCAGTCATCTTTTCTTTGTTGATGACTCTCTTCTCTTTTGTCAAGCTACTGTGAATTCTGCTCACCTCATTTTGTCTATGCTAGAAAAATATAAATCTCTCACAGGTCAACAAGTAAATTTGAGCAACTCATCAGTATTCTTCAGCAAAAACACTCCTGAGGACACTCAGCACAACATCTGTAACATTCTTCAGGGAATCTCTGTCCATAAATCTTCAAGGTACTTGGGGCTGCCACTTGGCATAGGGAGATCAAAAGGGGACACCTTCAAATATGTGACTGATGCTGTGAACCACAAGTTGCTGAGCTGGAAAAATAAATTCTTATCAGGAGCTGGGAAAGAAGTCCTCATGAAATCAGTTCTCAGTGCATTGTCTGTCTTTACTATGTCATGCTTCCTTCTTCCAGTGGGCATATGCAAGGATCTAGCTAAAATCTTTGCAAACTTCTGGTGGAAATCTCAGTCCAACTCAAGTGCTGGTATACATTGGAAGGCATGGCAACTCCTTACTCTTCCTAAAGCAGCTGGTGGTCTAGCCTTCCATGATCTTCAAGTTTTTAACCAAGCACTTATTCTAAAGCAATTATGGAGATTGGTCACAAATCCAAGGCTTCTCATGAGCAGAGTACTCAGGCATAAATACTTTCCATCTGGGAACTTCTTTGATGCCAAGCCCACACAGAATGCATCATGGCTATGGAGATCATGGCTTAAACTGCAAAAAACTTTTCTCTGTGGTTACATGATACAGGTCAAAAATGGCAGAACAACAAGAATATCGGAACACCCATGGGTTCCTAATCTTCCCAATAAATTTCTGAAGAAAGCCCCTAATGCTCCTAACCTAACTTGGGTTTCTGATCTAATGACTGAAGATGGGGTGTCTTGGAATGAAGATCTTATTATGAAAGTGTTTTCCACAGCTGAATGTGAAGCAATCCTCAAAATCAAGCCGTTGAGCAGAAACCTGCAAGATAAAGCCATCTGGACTCTCAACTCTAAGAAGATTTTCACTGTGGCCACTACATATGCACACCTAATCTCTGATAAGACCTTAAAGCTTCATGTTCCTGAAGGAAGCACTGAAGCTTCAAAAATGAGAAAAATGAGAACCAAAAGCTGGAAGTTGAAGATAAAGGGCAAGATTAAGCATTTTCTATGGAAGTGCTATAGTG
>CACSLK010000984.1:26608769-26625043 GCA_902706635.1 Striga hermonthica
GACTTTGAATTACTAACTATGAAACACATACGAAATTCACTTATCTTCATAAGTGTGGAATCCTTTGTTGGCCACTGAAAAACTTCCATACATATTAATATAATACCTAAAATATCCCTTTATACGATTGTGCTAGCAATCAAAAGGATAAATCAAAATAAAATATAATATGCACAAAGTTACCATCGTGCCTCAAGTCTAAGGATTAATCATGTACTATTGTAACATGAAAATTCTTATTCGACATGATAAACTTTCATTAAGAATTTTCATACGGTCATGTTCAGTGAACTTGATCTCTAACAAACACCAACATATATGTATTTGCGTCACACGCTAATGTTGATGAAATGCAACATTCTTATCTAATAAGCATACATTCTATGTGCAAGTCTTTTCCGGATTTATTCGATATCCCATCTCGAAACATCCAACGACTTGGAACTGTATTTAAGATTACAGCTTTCAAGATATGTTCCATGATCACCATCTCTATACGCAACCATATCTTATAGCTATAAGTGATCTAGGGATTTTATCTTAAGTGCAAATATATGATAAATGCTTACTCTTAAAATAAAGTAATTCCTTATTATTTAATATAATTCCAATAGATTGTATTTACAAGTAGAATACGTCCAATCTGATTGGAACGCTGGGTATACTACTCCAAACGAAGTTGAAAATCAACTCGGTAAGAGAACTAAAATAATTCGAAGTGATAGGGGTGGGGAGTATGTAGCTCCTTTTGAACAAATATGTTCTGATTATGGCATAATTCATCAAACGACGACCCCCTATTCTCTGCAGTCAAACGGTGTTGCTGAACGCAAAAATTGAACTTTCAAAGAAATGATGAATGCCATGTTGATTAATCCAGGATTACCACATAACATGTGGGGGGAAGCTGTTTTAACAGCAAATCACATCGTGAACAAAATACCACCTAAAGGGAAAAATGAGACCCCTTATGAATTGTGGAAAAATCGTAAGCCGTCTTATAAGTATCTGAAAGTCTGGGGGTGTTTGGCTAAGGCTTCAGTTCCTGAAACCCAAACAAATGACAATCAGACCAAATACGGTCGATTGTATCTTTATTGGATATGCATACAATAATATGGCATATAGATTTCTGGTTCATATATAAAAAAAAATCCAGAAGTATCAGTTGGTACCACAATTGAGTCGAGCAATGATATTCTTTGAGAATATTTTTCCTATGAAAGGAAAGAGCAGAATCTAATTCTAACAAACGAACGTATGAAACTACCATTGGTTCTATATCAGATGGTACTGAAGAAAAGGATGAAGAACTGAGACGTAGTAAAAGGGTAAAACGGTAAAAATGTTTGAACCTGATATTATTACGTATATGTTGGACGATGAACCGAGTTCCATTAAGGGAGTTCTGTCCAACCCAGATGGACCACTTTGGGGAGAAGCTACAAATAGCGAAATCGAGTCTATTTTGCAAAACCACACTTGGGAGTTGGTTGATCTCCATGAGGGTTGTAAACCTTTAGGATGCAAGTGGATCCTAAAGAAGAATTATAAAGCTGATGGGACTATTGATAAGTTTAAAGCACGATTGGTAGTCAAATGCTTTAAGCAAAAACAAGGGTATGACTTCTTTGATATATTTTCATCAGTTACGCGTATAGCGTCGATAAGAGTGCTTCTCTCGATTGTTGCATTGCACAATCTGGAGATTCACCCAATGGATGTCAGGACAACATTTTTAAATGGTGAATTGGAAGAAGAAATTTACATGAAACAATTAGAAGGTTTTGTAACACCTGGACAAGAGAAAAAGGTGCGCAAATTGATCAAATTCTTGTACGAACTGAAACAAAATCCAAAACAATGGCATTTGATATTTGACGACGTGATGTTGTCAATTGGGTTTAAAATCAACGAATGTGACAAATGTATAAATGTTAAAAATACATCAAGTACATTTGTAATTATATGTCTATATGTAGATGATATGTTGATCATAGGGAGTAGCCATGAAGTGATCATGGATACAAAAAGAATGTTGAAAATAAATTTTGACATAAAAGATATGAGTATAGCTGATGTAATCCTTGGTATAAGGTAATCAGAACCCATGATGGAGTTATCTTGTCACAATCTCACTACGTAGAAAAAGTGCTCAAGAAATTCAAGCCTATGACGGTCCGCTGTCTAGTACACCCATTGATCTTAGCATAAGTTTGGTAGTCAATAAAGGTCAACCAGTAGCTCAGTTGGAATATTCACGGATAATAGGGAGTCTGATATACTTGATAAATTGTACACGAACAGACTTAGCCTACCAGGTGAATAAGTTGAGTAGATTTACGATCAATCCCAGTCATGAGCACTGGAATGCTTTGAAGAGAGTACTTAAGTACTTAAAGAATAGTCTTGAATACTGGCTAAAATGCTCGAGATACCCAGCAGTACTTGAAGGATACTGTGATGCATCCTGGATATTTGATTCGAGAGATTCACACTCCACAAGCGGATATGTGTTATGCGTAGGAGGTGGTGTTGTTTCGTGGAAGTACACAAAACAGACTTGTATAACCCGGTCCACCATAGAATCAGAGTTCATCGCTTGATAAAGCAGGTGAAGAAGCAGAATGGCTTCGAATTTATTTACGTGATATTCCATGTTGGAATAAGACTTTGTCGCCTGTGAAGATTCACTATGATAGTCAAGCTGCTATAGGAAGGGCACAAAGCAACATGTATAACAGTAAGTCTAGACATATTCATCATAGACATAACATCATTTGCCAATTGATCACAAATGGTATTATTTCTGTTGACTACGTGAAGTCTAAAGAAAATTCGGCAGATCCTTTGACTAAAGGATTGAATAAATATCAATTGGGAGTATTGCTCGAGGGAATGGGCTAAAAAAACCACAATGAAAAGAATTGTCACAGTGGTAACCTTACATTGTTGAATGGAGATCCTATGAACTTGGTTCAAGGGGAAAACTAAGCTATGAAAATTCAGTTGAACACTTGGAACATTAGAATGTCCAAAGTTATTCCTTAGAGCACTCCAAGTGCAGGATGACCTGTTGATTGTGGTGAGAGTAAGTCATTTGGACTTTTAATAAATCTCTAACCTTTGTAAAGGTGGAGTAATACATGATACTCTTGATAGGGATGTCACCTATATAAGTGTGAAGTGAGAGCCGCTTCAAGTATAAACACTTATGAATCTAAAGTGTTGTCCATGGCCATAACGGACACAACAATAGAACGCAATGAAGTTAAAACTTTATTGTGTGAATGTCATTGTCTTGGTGTACACTATGGAGGAATAGTTCCAGGCATTATGTCCACTAGGCTGTCAGTACATCCGATGATGTTTACTAAGAAAGGTTCAAAGCCACAAGCTACCTTTTCTGATGCAGTAGAATTTTGTGAGGAATGAGCGCAAGAGTCATTATATATGTGTATTTCTTTATTTTCTCTTTTTGTGGGGGATTGTTAGGAAAAAAAATAAAATAAAGGGGCCGCTAGCCGCCCCAATTCCCACATGCATCTCCACTTCCTACATGTATTCCCACTTCCCACATGCATAAAAAAAAAATAATAATAATAATAATAATAATAATTAATTTGTCCCCCTATAAATAGTTGTTCGGGGAGGAAGGGTAAGACACACCAAAGCAAGAAATAAAGAAAGAAGAAAGAAAAAAGAAAGGAAAGCAAAGAAAAGAAAAAGAGATATCTAAATATCGGATATAAAAATATCAAAAGAGAAGAAATATATTAGTTTGAAAATATTCCTTTTATTTCTAAGTGCTCAGTTCTCGATTCTATTCCAGTTCGTCAGAGCTCGTAAATCTGGTGTGCTACAGATTTCGAGACGTTAGCTGTTGTATCTTTCGGGACGTTACGCCTGAACCGTAAGCACTACACGGGGCGTATTCGTTTTGCGGAAAAAGATATTCTCTCTTCGGCTATATTCTTTCCGATTTTGAGTTGTAATTTATTTTTCGGTTGTATTATAATTTTATTTTTAGTTCATTTGTAAGAACTGCAAAATTAAAATATCAGTTCGTAGGATTCTCGTGTAATTTTAACACCCAGTTGATAACATAGTGCACTTTTCCAATAATGTACTCTTGAATTAACTTAAACCATCATTACGGAGCTACGGTGCTCATCAACATCTGATATGGCAACCTTTGCTCGTCTTCTATTTCTTGTTTGTCGATGTGTATTGTTGTTCTTATTACAAGCAGATAGGTTTTAAAGATCTGTCAATTTCAATGGGCGAAAATAAAAATGTGGCTAAATATCATATCTTTAGGGTAACATTTTTTTCCGTTTTCTTATTTTCTTCAATATTTTGTTTATTTTGTTTTTATTTTAATTTTTTTACCATGTTCTTTGCATTTTCACCTACTGTCACATATGAAGTTGTAAGGATGTGAATGGTTATAAACCTAACAACAAAAAAACAACAAACTCAAATTTAAATTCAACTCAATTATCCCCAATATTAACAATATAATTAAGGTTATGTTTGGTGGACTAATAAGCTAGCTTACAGCTTATTTGATTAGCTTATAAGCTCCTTGTATTTGAATAAGCTCTGTTTGGTTGGACGAGCTTATTTAAAAAGCTCGGACTTATTTGATAAGCTTCTTTTGGTAGCTTTTCAAATAAGCTCGTTGAAATTTTTGTTTCAGCTTGCTTATCAGCTAATTTTATCAAACATTTTTATCATATAAACTAGTTTTTTAGCTATAAGTCGTAAGCTATAAGTTCAAAAATTACTAATAAGCTATAAGCTAGCTTATCAGCTAGTTTTACCAAACATAACCTAAAAAATATCAACCAATCATTCTTACACATTATATTAACTCTGATTTCTATTCATCCACTAACATAATTTTAACTAACTATCATTTGCAATCATTTTTCTCATACTTTTACATTAAATAAATTTTATTATTTTATTTTAAACTGTATTTTAATTTAAACTTAATTTTTCACTAAAATCTAACCGTACCTCTTTTTTCAAAATTAATCATGGTTAAAGAAAATCAATCAAATCTATATCTAATCATACCTTAAGTTACTCTTACATTTTAATTGCGATTTGTAATGTGGGTGGGGGAAAAAAATGACATTAGGTGTAAATGAAAAATTGAAAAATAGGTAGTAAGTGGACGGGTTATGTAGTAAAAGAAAATCATGCATGTAATTAACTTGATATCTAGTTATCTGTTCTATATTCATTTTTTTCAACATTGTTTAATCTATTTTTTGTGCAATGGCCAATGTTTTTGGAATAATTTACCGACATATGTGGGGATTTAAATGTTACTAATATTATGGTTGGATTGTAGTAGACTTCCTTCTATAACATGGACATTGAAATGAAGGACGTCGAAGTTATCGTACTGGTTGAGGAAACTATTAAAATGTCGAAATAAAAACGAAAATGAACAGAAAAAGAACAACAATGGAACCCAAAAACAGTTAAAAAAAAATGATCAGTTAAAAAAAAGACATGACTTTTCATTTAGTATTTATTTTAAAATTACGGACATATTGGTAATTTATAACTTTAATCCTATATCTTATGTAGGGAAACAAACGTAAAATACAAAAAGTTAACAAAATCCTATTTTGGACTTGTCCTTCTTAACAGACATAGATGACACGTGATCCAAACAGTACAATCGTGGTTCACATGATAAAAATTGTCTAATCTAGTCCAACCTAAATTACCTAATAAACGTGCCCCTAGTAGTCGATGACAAAGTAGTGAACCATTTTAATATCAAATACAGTGTTGCCTAAGTTGAAACCGTAAGGACCTAAATCGATTTAATGTCGTAAGGAAAGACTGAATTTAAACAACAAACTTATGTAATTTCATACATATTCGTATTACATAAAAAAAAGTGCTAATGATATCGAGCTAGCTCTAATGGAGTCGGGCTAGCTCTATGGTCTAACTTTTGAGCTAAGCCAATCATATTAGAATGGTAGTTAGTGAAAGAAATAAGAATAAATCTGTACTTTTAGATCCGACATACCAATATCCATGATGAAGTCTATTTTATTAATAATGGTCAAACAGACAATGACAATGTCATAAATAAGTATATATATAGTGGTCAAATATACAAATTTGACCACTTAGTAAGGGTATTATGGTCATTACAAAATTATCCACTATCCATGTGGGCCCCACCAAGCCCAGCAACATTCTCACCTCTCTCTCACACAAAGACACACTCAGTTTTATTTTTCCACACACACACACACATGCACATAATACACACACATGCACGCATATAATACACACACAGACTCAGATCCGCTGGCGGCATAGCTGGCAACCACCTTCCTTCAACTGCGTCGTCGCCGGAAACTGCCTTCCTTCAGCCGCGTCGTTGCCACCTTGCATCGGTTGGTCTCGACGACCACTGATCGCGACTTGCAGGCGGGGACGGCCAAAATCGGCCAAGACCAAGCGCAAATTGCAGGCGTCGACGGCCAAATCAGTCAATAAATCGATGGTAATCTCCTGTAACATTCCGACGCCAATGGCTGCAATTTGACGGCCAAATCAGTCAATAAATCGATGGTAATCTCCTGTAACATTCCGACGCCAATGGCTGCAATTTGACGGCCAAATCGTGTCCTCCTCGACGATCCTGAGGACGCGGCCACCGGATCTCTACATCGTCCTTCCCATACCGCCGCCTCCTTGGTGGCAGTCTCCTCTGGCGGCCACCAGATTCTAGGGTTTGGATTTGGGCCAAGTTGGGGGTGAAATCGGGCTTTGCAGAATCAGAAGATAGGTTATGGTTTTGGACTTGATTTTGAAAATTTGACATTTCTTAGCTACTTAGTAGCAATTTCAAGGTTTTTAATATATTCTATTTAATTTATGGGTTAATTATATAGTTTATTAAAAATCTAATAATTGTAAACGAATGGTCAAAGCACTGCACATTATTGTTCAGTATATTACACATCAAGGATGAATAAAATACACATTATTGTGTGTCTGTGTATGTATACACGTCAAAAATTAAAAAATTTACAAGCTTTTTCAACACGCTACATATTGCACGATATTGTTTATTGATTAGTTCAGTTGAACTGGCCGTCTGGAACATTAAAATTGAAATAATCGAGTCGAACATCTGGAAAAGCTTAACCAATCGAATTGTTGTCCCAAACCGAACTAAAATCGAACCGAGGTACTTGGTTTTTTTGGTCGGTTAACAAATTTAACGAAAATAACCAAAGTAAAATATATTTTTTTATAAAAAATATTTTGTATTTTAATTTGTTTGTTGAATAATTTTTTATTTATATTTTGCTAATTAACTTAAAAATATTATATAAATTGTGATTTATAATTATAAAAAAAAATATTTTTTATAACAAAAATACTTTGTATAATTACTATATTTATATAAGGGTAAATTGCACCTAACCCCCCGTGTTGTACGAAATGTGCGCGTTACTACCTTGTGTTTTAAAAACTGCACCAGACTTATGTTGAAGTACGTGTTGCATGCTTCTCCCATTCCGTCCAACATAACGGCGCGTGGAAGACACCTTCTTCAACTGCGAGAATTATTTAATTTTTTTATTTTACAGGATTAATAATTTACATTCATGCCCTCTTGAATGTTGCAAAATTAATGAATGTTGCAAAATCTAAAATTATATAAATATAGGAGACAGGATTCGATCCTACGATGAGAGGAAAGGGTTCACTCACACTACCACTAGGCTATTTGAATGGATGTGAAATTCATTGGACATTAATAATTTATACATCATACGTAAATAAATTAAATATTTGAAAATAAAGTAAATAAAACAAAATAATAGTAAAATAGGTCAATTTACAATAAATTAAAAAATTAATATTAAAAATAACTTCCAAAAATTTTAAATTAACATAAAAAAATTATAATAAAGTAAGATCAAAATAAAATATAGTATCATTAAATAAAAATTTAATAAATTTACATTTTAATTATTAAAATAAGTTAATTACATAAATTTTAAATGAAAATATAATACAAAATTTGAATTAAAAAATAAATAAAATTAAATAGACTAAATAAAGTAAAATAAAAATAATAATTATAAAAGAAATAAAGTATAAAAATGATAAAGTAAAATAAATAATAAATAAAGTAACTTATTATGAAATAATAAATTAAGTAAATATAAATATAAAATTAATATAAGAAAATAAAAAAATATTATTCGTATTTTGAGAATTTCGCTTAACTTTCCCCCACCTTGGTCTTGCTGCGTGAGCAATCTTTCAAGAACCTTTTTGTCTGCTTATCTTTTTCACTTATGAAGAATGTGATATCCATCGAGATGAACGTGCAGGAGCAGAAGCCAACACCAATCGGTTCGATAAGGAAGATGGAGTGATTTGACGCGTGTCAGAGAGTGTTTCTTTCAACCTTAAAAGATTATGCAGAAACCTTTTAAGGAGGATAGTCGAGTCCGGAACAAGCACAATTAAATAAATAATTTTAATTTCTAAATTTTATTTATTAAAAAAAAAATTAATCTTATTTCATTGTATGAAGTTAAACAAAATAAATAAATTTTGTTAACTAAGATAAAATTAAATGAATAATGAAACAAAATAATATGGAATAATATAAATAAAAATAAATAATAAAATATAAAAATATATAAAATAATATAAAAGAAATACAATAAATATTATTATAATATAAATGTGATTTTATATATTTATTTATAATTGTATTTTAATTCTTTTGTGTTTGTTTAATATAATAAGTTATTTTAATTATTGTTTTCGTTTAATTTTTATAATTTAGTTTATTATCTTTTAATTTATTTTAAGTTTATGTTTTAATAATTTAATTTAATATAATTTACATTATCTTCTAAATTTAATTTCATTTATCCATATGTAATGTGATATATTAAATTTTACTACATCTAGCACTCAACCTTGAGTGGTGTGGTGGTTGCTTCACTTGTCTTGCTTCCATGAGGTCTCAAGGTTGTCTCCCAGAGACACCAAAATTTTTTTATTTAATTTTTCGCGATATACTCAATATATCGTGATAAATTCAATTTATCGTAAATATATATAATATTCAGGGGGTATAACGGGGGAATCCCAGAGACAGCAAAATTTTTTTATTTAATTTCTCGCGACATATTCAATGTATCGTGATAAATTCATTTTATCGTAAATATATATAATATTCAGGGGGTATAACGGGGCTTTTGATAAAAAACTAACGTCGTTAATGGAGTGATTAAAAAACGGGAGTGTGAGCACCACGTACTTAAACATAAGGGGGTCTGGTGCAGTTTTAAAAACACAGGGTAATAAGCACATTTTGTATAACACAAGGAGGTTTGGTGCAATTTAACCACTTATATAATAATAAAAAAGAAGTTGAAACCAAAAAAAAAATAATCAAAATGTTAAAGTTGAAAACAATAACCGATTCGAAATCTGAAATTTCAGACCGATTATTTTATTTAGATTGACTTCGATCACTTTGTGCAATATGTCAGTCATTAATGTGCAATTTGTATAACACTCTTGTGCATGATGTATTCGATTGGTTTATGAATTATCATAAATACTAAAAATGTTTTATTATTCACAATATAAAATAAAATTAATATTTAATATTCTTTACTTAATATTTAATATTATTTTGGAATTTATATACACATAAAAATATAAATAAAAAATTCATAATATTTTTCATATATTCCGCATGCCTGGTTATTTTTTTTATTTAAAAAAACTAAATCCGACACTAAACCAACTAATATTATTCGATCGATTAGCAGAACTACAATCATTTTGGTATGTGCAGTGTGTTGTATCATAAAGTGAAACGTATTGCTGTATAATGTGCAACTTATTGATATATAATGTGCAATAATAAAATTTTGGTACGTTGGCATGATTGTGCTTTTTGTGGATAGATGGTGTGATGAATATTAAAGTACTAGTGCAGTACCCGTGCAATGCACGGGCTAGTATTAGTAAGGTGAGCATTTAAATTTGGATGACTGGAAGAACGTAAAACCATGTATTGGAATAAAGCAAAATGTGATTTATATATTATTAAATACATTCTTGTACACAATGTTATTTGTTTGGTCTTTTTGTACACCATCTATCGCTACAAATTATATTAGAATTCTAGATAGGCTTAAATAAATCAATAATTATTTAGTAGGATATACATGGTACGATTTATACTGGTTTTATGAAGATTGCATAGTCAAATAAAACAGAGATTGTAAAACGTCTTTCTTGATAATTTATAGTCTTATTATTTTAAAATTGTAAATTACTTAATTTAAGGAAGAGAAAAATTGTGTACGTGTATGAAATCAATTTCAAATTTGTATTATAGATGATTAAACAAAACCTAAATTTTTAGGATGTTCCAATCCGATTTCGTTTTGAATTTCAAAATTAATACTATTTGACTTTGTTTTATGGTTGAAAAAAAATCCAAACTAAAGAAAGTAGTAACCGAATGATAAGAGATTTTTAAACTTTAATTTTCAATTTGAAATTGGGTCCAATTTCTATGCAATCCGATTTTTTTAATAAACATGATCTGTTGCAATTATGTAAAGATACATGTTACAGTATTTTGCCTAATTCAAAATTCTTGATTTTATGGTAAACATATTTTTTTTTAATAGAAAATGAGAGAATTTGGACTTTTACAAAATTGTCATGCCGAATTTTACCTAAATTATCCCAATTTCTACGTAATCTATTTTTTTAAAACAGTTGATCAGTTGCAATTAGGAAAAGTTATATGGATAGTATTTTACCTAATTCAAAATTCCCGATTTTATAGTAATCATTTTTCTAATAAAAAATGAGAAAGAATTTTGACTTTTACAAAATTGTAAGCATCAGTCGAAATTTATCTAAAATAAATACACAAAACTCATGAATTTAGGGTGCATATGTAGCTCATCGATTTTTTGAGAATAATCTAAAAAAATTCAAAAAACTGCCGAAAAATAAAATGCAATAAGTGCTGATTTTTAACTTTTCTTGTTACTATTTTTGGTAAATAGGTTCTCTCTTTATATATACTACTACGTACCACGTGCGATGCACGGGACAAAGATATTAAATGAGTTATTTTCACAGCCTTGTCCATTTAAGTCTAAAAAGTAATAATGTTATTATCTATTTTCTACCTCTTTTAATCAACGTTAAGTCTAAAAAATTATTAAGCCGCCCTCTGGCAAATATGTATGGAGTTATGTGTTCATGTCTCATAAGCCACAAACACTATGAATAACATTACTAGTTATTCATTCAACTTTTATTCATTGCAAATATATTAAAATAGTTCATATAACAACCATTAAATACCACTTTCAATATATTTATAAATAGAAAGTACATAAAATTTCGATTTTTTTATTTAAATCAAAAAAAAAAAAGAGTGGACA
The DNA here is from genome assembly GCA_902706635.1 of Striga hermonthica. Taxonomy (NCBI): domain Eukaryota; kingdom Viridiplantae; phylum Streptophyta; class Magnoliopsida; order Lamiales; family Orobanchaceae; genus Striga; species Striga hermonthica. The sequence goes on from CACSLK010000984.1 coordinate 26,620,274, forward strand.
AAAATAAAAACAAAAAAATTCAAGTGGACGAAAATGAAACAGGCGTGTACTCAGAATATGTTTTAAATTGTAAAACGTATTCTGAAGATACGTTTTACTTATAAAACGTATTATGGTAATACGTTTTACAGTTGATTAAAATTATAAACATAATTAAGTTAATTAAATTAATATTAAACATAATTAAGTTAATTAAATAAAATTAAAACATAATATAATAATACGTTTAACAATAAACGTATTTTCGATATACGTTTTAATATTTAAAACGTATTTTCAAAAATTGTTTTAGTAGAAAATTAAATTTATTATAATTATATATAAAAAATTTATAAATTTATTATTTACTGAATTTTTTTAACAAAAATGTAACTGGAAAATACGTTTATAACAAAACGTATTCTCAAAAAACGTTTTTTTTTTAAATTAAAATGTATTATGAAAATACGTTTTACTGTACAGAAAAAACAATTTTACAACAGAAATAAAAGAGAACACACTTGTTTGTCGAAATCGATTCCAGAACCAAATATTCAACAACCAAAATTCATCCAAAATATATCAGCCAAATGTTCAACAAACAAAATTGAACCACAACAAAATATTCAAAATACCAATATGTCTGAATTTAATTATACAAAATTCAAGAAAAAAAAAGTCCATAAATTTCCTAATAGTTGCTAGGAGTAAATTGATCTGGAGTTCTGCGCTGTCGTGAGCTAACCCGACGCTGGTATGTCTGTAAAGAAGACGAGGTTGCGGGCTTGGCAGCTTCTTCTTCTGCATTTGAATAATTGATATTTTAAGAAAATCAGAAATTGTACTTGAAAATAAATAAATAAATAATTTAAAAATCATATTGAAGTTAAGTAAAAAAATTTTACCTTCTTCTTCTTGTTCCTCAGACACGGTGTTGGGAGGCACGGTGTTGGGAGGCGCGGTGTCGGCAGGCATGGTGTCGGCATCGAGTTCACGGACACGGTGTCTCCTACGGCCACCAATATTGGCAGCAGGTCGATGCCTCGCCCGGTGCGACTGCGTCGGTTGGGGTTGGACGTAGCTCTCTTGAGATAGAACTTGACTCGACGACGTCCCTTGCGTGACCCCTTGTCCTCTGACAGTCAGTCCACTATAGAGCATGTTTCGGGACTGTGCGATTATGGACTGCTCCGCTGGAGTGAGTCTATTAAAGTCAAGATTCGATAACAAGTTATAGACCCCCTTCATGGCATTAGCCTGAAAATTAAATTGAAAATTATTACCCATTAAACAAAAAATAATTTAATAATAATAACAAAAAAAACACAATTTATTAACACTTACACTGCACATCCCCTGCTCGGACAGTGGATGAAAGCCTCCTTCCTGTTGGACCACCGGGTTGTTGTCAGGATTACTGATTAGTCTCACAGTCCTATAGTGAAACCAATCAAGGTAACCCGGCTCAGGCTAAAGGAACGACTCCACAGGGTAATGTGGGAGGACATGTTGGGCTCTTTCTTGGACCCAAACAACCCCAAGTGCTCCGTGATACTCCACCCAGTCATAGAATACCCTCCCAGTCATTCCCTGGCCTCGGTGGTGTGTCTGGTACTCAGCCAAACCCCTAATTATCGAAGGGTCGGGGATGGCTTGCCAACACCCGAACTGATGGATAACCCTATCGGTCAGGTGCTGCTCACGAACATCCCAACAGAAGATCCGCCCTCTACACATCCAGAGGTGTGAACCTTCTGTACATGGGGCCGGGAGAGTACCCTCGTCCAGGTGGCGCTTATATGGCACCCAATTGAACTGTAAAAAAATAATAATAATAACTAGGAATTAAGTTATAAAAATTAAAAAAACAAAAAACAAATATATATAATAATCAATATTAGTTAATAAAATCTTACATCATTCTCTCTCAGCCCTGTTAATTGATCTCAGATAGCGGTTGTTCCCTTTCCTATTTGTTTCATATTCCTCCATCCCGCCCACCTTAAAAATCACATAATAAAAAAAAAATTGTAATCACAAAATTTTATATTTGAAATATTCTAAGTATTAAATATAAATAAATGTGATTACCTTCCTCCTAAGGGACAACCATGGACTCTGTCAAAGTTGGTATCCCTTATTCTTGGGCTAATACGAGGGATACGTTCCCATGCCCAAACCTACAGATATCGACATAAATATTGGGTTAATATATATTATGATAAAGTATAATAAAAAATGAATGGAGTAATAACAAGTTGGTACATTTATTTACCTGAATCAATTGAACACAGTTCTTGATCCAGCCTTCCCCAGCTCTAGCGGTCATGGTGAGCGCTCTATAGACCCCGGCCAGGACAGCTGAACCCCAGCTGTACTGCTTGATCTCATCGATCTCGAGCAAGTGTTGCATCCAGTACAGCATGACCCCATTCGCCCTCTGATCGGGGAAGAAAAATGACTCGATACACCAGAGTATAAGCGCCCTCACCCTCTCTTCGTAGCGAGAGGGATGCTCTTCATTTTTTAGCGGTCTATAGCACTCCTTTTCAATTGTCGAGGTCTTCAAAAACTGGCCTGTAAATTCTGGGGTGCCCTCCGGGTCGTCGTCAGCCTGAGAGTGTTTTATATATATTGAAAATTAATGAATGGAATAAACAAAAAAAATGTAGGAAAATATTTACCTGGACTGTGGGCTCGAACCCTAGATAATCGACACAGTGTTCTTGCCATTCATGGGGTTCGTGGTCATATGCCGGTCCCCAACACGGCGTTCCATCGATCGGGAGGCCAAAAAGGACTTGTACGTCCTGCAGCGTTATTGTGGCCTCCCCGAAGTCAAAGTGGAAGGTGTTCGTCTCCGGACGCCACCTCTCCACTAGACATGTAATCAAGCTGTTTTCCATCGGTACTCTGCCCATTTTGAAAAGCTGCCCGAAACCTGTCCTTTCGATCACCTCCCAGGCTTTGTAATGATGTACCGCCAACGCCTTCCAAAACTGACTGTCGAACCGGCGGATTCTAACCACGCCGTGACGATATCCCTCCACATCGTCATATACAGCTCTCGACCGGTGGTTTTCCTGAAGGTATAGAAGGGACCGATCCATCGGACCGGGATGTACGCTGTAGCGCTGCAACTGTGAGGAGGATGCTATTTTCTAAAAAAAAAAAAAAAATAAAATGATTAGATATAAGAAAAGCATAATTTCCAATTAAAAAATAGGCGGAAATTTGAGAATCGAAGAACACAAACAATTAAATTCAAATAATCCAACTAATATCAAATAACATGCTTTCAAACTCTAGTTCATTAAATCTATACACGTCCAAATTCGAGAATCGAAGAACACAAACAATTAAATTCAAATTATTTAAAGCCTCAACACATTCAAACAAGCTCAATGATTCATGTTGACGAGTGTTTTCGGTCAACGGTTAAATTGAGAAATGTTGAAAGTATAAGACTGGAAACAAAGGAAAGATATGGCTTAGTTACGATTTTATTAAACGATCACGAGGTCGGACTCTCGTACGAGGTCGGCGCTTGCGATATACTTACCATCCTTACGGAGTATTTCTTATAGTTTTAGAGAGAGAAAGTAGAGAGAAGGCAGAGTTAGTTGAGATTCAACAACCCAAAATAAATGAAATGAGCAGTTATTTATAGTATCCATAAATGTGGTACTGCTCAGCTACTGTTCATCGGTCCCGTCGTACAGTAATTTTGCAGAGCAGTTCGGCGTTTCCCTGACATCTATTTAATACGATTTGAGGTTTCTTCAATCATTGCCTGTCAGGCATTAAATGCAGACATGGGGGGCATTTAATGCTAGCAGGCTTTTCTGGTTTTAGGCCGCTTATAGGCTGTCAGGCTATGACGGCCCATCCCATCGCCCAATGATGGCCTTCCAAGTGAGGATATTTTAATGTTCGCCGAGCCCTGTCGCGGCCTCTGGGGTGGCCAACTCAAAATTTCAGGCCGGCACTTTCCTCAGATGTACTCCCAAGGCGTCCCGGATCCATTCTCCAGCCCGGCACCCCTCCAGCCCGGCATGTTCATGCATCGAGCCGGGGTGCCGGCCTCAGAAATTACTCCCATGGAGATCCTGTGCACTTTGTTTCCTGGTTCACCTCGGCACTTATGCTTCAGGTTGGGTCCTAAGCCCGGGTCTTGGTAGGCGTGTCTTCCGGTTCGTTCCTTGCTAACTCGGATATCAACATACAGGCCCCCGAGCTCGGAAGGGAGACCTTTCAGCATCTAATCTGAGGTCGTCATAAATGGCATTCCAGCACCGAGTTTGCCAAATTTCACCTCGGTCTCTCCGAATCCCTTTACAGGAATTTCCCCTGCTTCTGGTACATTGATGACTCAAGCTGAAGCGACGCCTCCATTAATGCAATGTGGCCGTTGTAATTCTTGTCGGCCCTGAAAAGTCGCGCCGTTTCAGAGACTTTACACGTGTTGCGACCCGATTCGCCCGTGTGGTGTGTCATGTCACTTCAGTGGGAAGGACGGTTGTGAGACGCGTGGGATCCATGCGATTCTCATGATCTGTCGACTTCGATTACAAATGTCCGATTTGAATAGTTATTTCTCATTAAATTTTGAATTTCAAATGACGCCATGTGTCGCGCCGCAATTGGTTCAATCATGATATATATATATATAGGTTATTGTCTTCTTCGGGAAGCTTTTACATTTTCTGCAACTTCTGAGCGATTTCTCTCGAGCAAACAGCAAGGCAACCTTCCCAGCTTCCCGAAGTCCTTTAGCAAGTCGGCATTCCA
>CACSLK010000984.1:26673211-26692244 GCA_902706635.1 Striga hermonthica
AAAAAAAAAAAAAAACTATTAGATGCAACCAACAATTCTTCTATAAGATAAGGTTTTCTCGTTATGATGAGATTTTTTATACATTATGTTCTTCTACACATCTATTAAATTAAAAACTTAGATGCAGCTAGCATTTTACTATAAGATAAAGGTTTTCTAGGAGCAGGATGAAAATCATATGTCATCTAAACTTTTTGATTTTTTGTTTGTTTTTTTATTTTTAGTTTGTTATCACAAATTTAACTGTCTGAATTGATTTACAACATACCCTACGTTCAATTTTACAACATACTCTACATTCAATTAAGATTGATTTTCATTTGCTAATGATTTGTAAAGTTTGATTATTAATTTGACCAAACATTTTGCTTATTGATTTATGAAGTTTGATTATTATATTGACCAAACAGGAAAGATGAATTTGTTGGATCAATGTTGTTAATCTAAACAAACATAAAAGTTTTTCATATTATTTTTATAGTCTTTATCAGTTTGAAACGTTTTATCAGTGTGTGAAACATTTTCATGATTTTTTATTTATTCCAGGATTTGTTGATTCATTACAGCTTTGAACAATCTATGAAAATAATTAAGCCGTCTTCTGGCAAATATGTATGGGGTTATGTGTTCGTGTATCATAAGTCGCAAACATAATGAATAACATCATAAATTATTCATTCAAATTTTTATTCATTACAAATATATTAAAATAGTTTATATAACAACCATTAAATAAAACTTTCAATATATTTATAAATAAAAAGGTACATAAAATTTCTGGTGTGTTCAAATTTAAATAATTTTTTATGGGCTCAATTTTAAATCATCCAGAGATTTGGTCAAATATATAGGTGAGTTCAAATTTAAATCATTTACATTTTGTTGTAAATTTAAATCATCTATCATGGTACTGTGATGTGTATATCATATATATATATATAATTTTTTAACAAATATTATGTGCTTTATAAGAATAATAATAATAATTTCACAAGATTTAAGAAGTAAAATCTGGTTTTTAATAACAATAGAAAAATCATGGTAAAGTTGTATTGAAAAGATGTTATGAGATAAAACAATTAAATAAAATACTTGATGAAAATAGAATGTATAAATTATATTTGATTTTTCTTACTACTAATTCTAGTAAATAGGATGACTTCTTATATAAGTATAGATATGTATAGATTTAGAAATTTATTATATAATAATATCTGTTAATTATTAATTGATCCTAGTATTTCAGTCATTGTTTTCAAATATTTTGATTTTTAGTTTATAAATATTAATTGTTAAATTTTATTTCATTAAAGAACATACATTTTAAACTTATAACTGCTATTATGTTTGAAATTATATTATTTGGATAAAGTGAGATGACTTAAAATATAAAAAAATCTACATAGTTTATGGGTGTGTATTTCTCGAAAATGTTTTTCAATTTGTATATTAATCGATCTCCATATGTATTAATCTATTAGGAAAAAATATGGCGAATCACAAAATTATCGTAGATTAATTTACAGAAAAATATCTCAATTGCAAAATCCAAAAAGAAAAGAATGAGGTTAAAACGATACAATTTTACAAAAAATTATCTTCATTGTTTTTATTAAAACGATACAAATATACCAAAAAAAAAAAATAAGAATGGTTAGAACATTACAGTTTTACACAGAAGAAACTTATTTCAAAATTTTAATTACCATGTAATCATCCATTGAAATTAGTAAATATGTGTACTCATATTGAGTTCTTTTTTTTTGTCAAAATTAAGAGTTGAAGGATTGTCACAAATTTTTTAACGTTTTATGTAATAAATTTATCAAGTAAAAAGTATTTATTTGGTTTCAATTATAGCTATGAGGTTAATAATAAATATAAACTAACATATATAAATTAGTATTGTGCTGAGACCGGTACCTTTGAGATCAATACTTTCACCCATCTTTTCCTTGAGGGTGAGATTGTGAGCAAAGTGTTGGAGCACTATGCCAGATATACTCATATACCCCTACCCACCACAGACAGTTTTTTTGAACTTCTGAGTTTTTTCTCACACCGCACACATAGTAGACACGTGGGCTTCCTTATTCCTTGTCTGATCCTATGGTCCACCTAAACAGAAAGGAATAACGCGAAGCATAGGGATATTATATTTTCTTGTGCTCACATCATTTTGCAGGTTGACAGACACCTCTCTCTCCTCACCGCCCTGGATAGACTCACGACGAGAGACTGGACAAGTTGTACACCGCTCCATCGTTTGAGACCACCACCTCCTTTACTTGTCCAGCACCCACGACCCAGGATCGTTGTTTGGCTGAAACCCAAGGCCCCTTGGGTTAAGCTAAACACTGATGGCGCATTCGATAGACATACCGGAGCTGCTGGAGGAGGGGGCCTGATTAGGGATCATAGTGGGGCACTCATCTCTGCCTTCCCTGGGCCACTCCGGGCCTCCTCAAGTTATGATGCAGAGATTCAGGCGCCCTAGATTGGTATTGAGATTGCCGCCTCGATCTCCTCCCATATCTGGATAGAGATGGATGTTGCAGCTGTCATCACACTATTGACATCTGGCCACCAGGGCTCATGGCAGATCCAGCACCCCTTATGCGCATCAGAGACATCCTCCGCTCGATCCATTACCAGTTCTCACACATATTCCAAGAGGGGAATCGGCCTGCTGATTTTCTTGCTAGCACGGGGGCATTTATACCCCAGAGACGCACCCTTCATCCCGAGGACATTCCCCTCTGCCTTCGGACGCTCATTCAGATGGACCAACTAGAGTACTCATCCCTTCAGATTGGGACGGCCGCCACCACCTGACCCTGACTAGACTTGTTGTTTTGGACCTCATGCCAGGTCACTCTGGCCTGGACGACCATTTATGAGGATTTGATTTGAGACCCACATCGGATATTTTGTGATCCTTGTTATTTTTGTTTTTCTGTTTTGACGTTGTTCTATGTATCTTCGACATTGATGTAGACCATTAACTTTTTAGCACTCTCTGGACCATTATATACACACTAGTACAGAACCCGTGCGATGCACGGGGTGAACAATTTTCAGGTAATTTTCTCAATATTTTTGTATTATTTGTGTGAATAAAAAGTACAAAACAAAATAGAGAAAAAAAATTATATATTATTAAAAACCTCTTTGTACACAACATTCTTTGTTTGCTTTGTAGGCAAACCATCCTCACCACAAACTAAAATTTTCAATCCCTTTCGATTAGTGACACGAGAAACAGCTACGTATAATTGGCCGTGACTGAAAACCGGCTTCTTCAAGAATACGCCAACATGTGATAAAGATTGACCCTGACTCTTGTTAATCGTCATGACATAAGAAACCATTAGTGGAAACTGCCTCCGCTGAAATTTGAAAGGTATTCTAACATCAGAAGGAGTTAGAGTCATCCGTGGTATCAACACCTTCTCCCCTGCATTGGATCCAGTCAACACCTTACATTCAAGCACATGAGCAGAGAGCTTCGTGACCACCAATCTCGTCCCATTGCACAACCCCATAGAAGGATCAATGTTCCGCAACAACATTACTGGAGTTCCTATCTTAAGATGCAATTCATGGTTCGGAACTCTCGAACATTTGATACTATTCAAAAACTCAGGGGTGTGGAGATCAGACAACAAATCATTATTGGAATCAGATTTGCACGTACTATCAGAGCTCAAGTACGTTTGACCTTCAGTGAGGTTCAAAGACGTCATGTATTCATTGATAGACTCAATCATATCCAACGTTGGGGCTAGTATAGCCATATCCTTTAAATAACTGGGATCATCGGTTGAATTATTAAACATGATGTGCTTTCAACAATTGCAGCGATCGGATCATCTGTTGGCTCCAACAATATATCATCAGGTATGTCTATCATTGCACAACCATCATTTGATCCCCCAATTGTTCAATCTCCGATGCTCGCTATCCAATTGGCAAACACAGTCAGCTCCTCTCGCTCATCCGAATCACCAATGCTCTGAAGGCGCATATTTTTTGTAAGCCTCAACACAGTACAATCCTTCCATATGTCGGAAGCATTAATTGCAGCATTCACAATATCCTGGCGACTTCCCTTTGGAATAACAGGAAGGATCTGTCGAAAATCCCCACCAAAGACAACTGTTTTGCCTCCAAACGGTTTTGTCTTGTTCGATGGATCAATTGCTCCTATTACAGCTTGAATCGATTCTTCCACGGCTTGAAAGCAATGCTTATGCATCATTGGAGCTTCATCCCATATTATAAGAGAACAGCGTATTATTAGTTCCGCAAGAGGGCTCGCCTGGTTGATATTACATGACGAATGTTCATGCAAATTCAATGTATACCAAATCGAGAATGAGCAGTTCGTCCTCCAGGTAATAAAAGAGAAGCTATTCCACTCGATGCGACACACAATACTATCTTACCCTTTGATTTCAAAGCAGCAGATAAAGTCCTCCACAGGTACATCTTCCCAGTTCCTCCATAACCATAAACGAAGAACACACCTCCCCTTTTTGATTCAACAGCTGTCATAATTTTTTTATATATCACTTCTTGTTCATCGGTCATCTTACTAAGAAGTTCACCATGCTCGACAGCCAATGCTGCCTGATCGTAATTTAACTCATCCAACACCAGCCGATTGGAGCTAGAACGTGCAGCATCAATATTTGGAAATGGCATGGTAGAATAATCTCGAAGACTCGACTCGCGTCGTCTCAGTAGTGTCTCAATTTCTGACAGAGTCAAACTTTTTATTTCTCCCCCACTCAAACGCAGACCTAAACAAAATAAACAAATCAAATGTCAGCATTTTGAACATGAACATTACCACGACATCATCAAAGACTGAAAGAAACAAAAAAAAAACATTAATATACGATTAATATAAATTTTAATAATTACCATCGTGTTTGAATAGACGTCGTTGTCGGTAAAGAATGTCATCAGATAAAAACTGCCAACATTTATCCCACACTTCCTCAGGTCTACCCAACGAACCGGACACCATCATAGATACAAACATTCATCTAAGAGAGTCAGCCGACGCCCATTGACTTGCTTCTGTTATTCCATCCACGTACTCTCGATCATCCCCCAATAAACCTCGGGCATAACATGCGTAACGATATGTCAAATACTTCACATCACCAACCTTCATATAGTCCTCATAGCAAGTAGCACCACGAACAACATTGAGGAGACACCTCAAATAGTAGTTGTCGCCACAATGAGGAGGAACATAGTGTAGACGACCTATACTACCATCTTTTATTCGAGGAGTCCATTGTCGGGTCTTGGCATTCCAAACGAACTTTGACGGTGCTTCGACGTAGGTTAGTTCTCTTGCCTCTGGATATATCTTATTTGCCTCCATCCATGCAAGAAATTGGCTCTCGTGCATAGTGGGTTTCTTGAGAACATCGTCGATACAATCGTCATCATAAAAAACAATCGGTTGCTGCTCTTTCAGATGGAAGCTCAACCGCTGAACATGAGGTTTCTTGTACTGCAATTCAAACCCCAATAACCTCCATGTCGCCTCACAAGATGACACATAACGACAATCATAATACATGGAAATTTCATCCACAGGTTTATCAGAACCTTCATCTCCAGACGTCTTATAGAAAGAGGCAGTAACACGATCATTCCCTTTGTTCAAATACTTGAACAGGTATTTTATCAAACGCGATTGATTGCACCACTCGACATTTATGTGCGCTCCATATTTTATCAACAGACGGCGATTGTGAGGAACGACATATCCATTGTGGACAATAACACCACTTTTCTCAATATGTCTGCCATCATCTCGACGACGGTAACGTGGATACCCATCTTCGTCAACGGTCGCTGATTCAACAAACTTTTTTGGAAATTTTTTAGTGCAGACATCATCCACCATACACGGCGAGTCTTTCTTAGCCAAGCCACACGGTCCATGAATCATATGCTCCTTCACAGCCTCATAATAGAAAGGATCGGATTGCTCATCAGGTATCTCAGCAGATATTACCCTGTCTATATCAAAAGGATTTGGAAACTTACTTTCTCTAGATAGGAACAACAGTATATGGGCATGCGGGAGTCCACGTTTTTGAAATTCAATTGTATAAATAACTGCATAATATATAAGAAAAAGTATTAATAAAGTGAATGAACAACAAACATCAAATTAGAAAGCAAGAATATATATGAATAGAGAATAAAAGGTATCATATTTTTCACCTGCTATAACGTTGCCAAAAATTTGGTTTTGACTAAAATCCCTTATCATCTCCTTAAGCTTAGCTCTGAAGACTCTGCACACAATATCCGGTCGATCCTCAGGGCGCAAATTTTTAGGCTCCAAATGTCTAACAATCTCCGGCCACTTTGGGTTGCATGTGAATGTTATAAAAAGATCTGGATACCCAGCCCACCTGCAAATCGCCATTGCATCTTGGTAGATAGCATTTTATTTTAAAAATTTAAAACTATTAATAAAATAATTAATATTTTTACAAAACATTTCCGATTATAATAAAGCAAAATAATTACATAAAGTAGTAATTTACATTAGTACAAATTCATGTATGTCAAATTGATGTAAACATGTTAACAAATTTTCAAAATGATTGATTTGGTTCAACTTTTTTTGTTATATAAGTTTTAAACATTTCAAATTATATAATTGATAAATTTATAATTGTTTTCAGTATTACAATAGCAAAAACTTATTACAATAATATTAACATTTTAAAAGTAGATAAGAATTTTTTTATGTTTAATTTTCTATTTAAATAATATTTGTTTTATAGTAATGAAAAATTATATATGAATAATATTAATAGTTTTTATTTATTTATAAAGTATTTTAAGTCTCAATTGAAAGGGAGTAGGCCAAGTTCTACTTTTTCAGTCATACAGATAAAGAGTTAGCCCAATACACTTACCAACATTTTAATCCGACGGGCTAAAAAAGTCGAACAAAAAATTGCACGAATAGGATTGAAAGGTCTGATATATAAAGTTGCTAGAGTAATTTGGAAGTTTCACTCTTTCCATTTAGACGATTCATCTCATCCAAACCCTAAAATTTCGTTCAATTTTCCAAATCCTTTCAATCGAAAATTTTGAAAAAAAAAAACTGAGTTTTGGTTTCTCAAAAAGCGATATAATTATTCGTGTTATTTTTATTAAAGATCGAGACAGCTAGTTTCTGGGTCCTGGGTACATCAGTCGGGTCGTTTGATGGAGGCGGAGTGGATGGCTGAGAGGAAGGTGGTGGGGAAGATGTGGGAGCCAAATCGATGGGAGACGGTGTGGCGGACAGATCTGGCAGAGAAGGTGGTTGTGCGGTGGGTGGAGGTGTGGAAGATGTGGGATGCAAAGCGGTGGGTGGAGGGGCGGCGACGTGGGAGGCGTTGTGGTGGGTGGAGAAGGTGATGATGCGGTGGGTGTCTATTTGGAAGATGTGGGAGGTAAAACAGTGGGTGGAGGGGGTGGTGGAGGTGGGCAATTAATGGTTGCGGGTTGTTGGGGCCGATTCTGGCGGAGAAGGTGGTGGTGCGGTGGGTGGGTCGGCGGTGGGGGATGCCTCAAAACAAAATCTTGCTTGTGACCACCCTATACTCCCACTCTTTCTCTAGATTCCAACAATCAGGAGAATGATAAGAAAGGTAATATCTTGATTTAAAGTTTTTATTTTTAGCTTTGGCGAATCAATTTTTGATTTCAACTTAATTTAGCTTATTGTGTTTTTAGAACAGTTCGATTCTATGTTACAAAATCGAGTTTGTATTTGTTGGTACTAATCAATTTTTTATGCATTTTCATATTATATTACTGAGACGACAACCGATTTCGAGGACCGAAGAACATTCGAAGAATATGGATGGAGTCGAAGAGCAGATTTGACTCCAGATCTAATGCGTGAATCCACCATCGTAACAATGTTACCGGGTGAAGTAAGGTAAAAAACCGTATAGTTTTTTATATACCTGTTATTTTTTATATAACTCTAATGTAAGTTTTCTGTTTTCATCCTTATTATGCATGAACATTACGGAATCGTGTGGTATCGATTGTTGCAAAGTTGCAAAAGCACTGTGTGTGAGAGGAGCACAAAGGAACAATTATCAGTGTTCTCAAAGCATGAATCAGAAGACAAAACATGAGGTAGATTTACATTAGTACAGCCTAGATGTCAGAATTTTCAATAAGTATATGGACTTAATTGTTGAGTGCTATTTGCCATTAAATGCTGGTATAACTAAATACATTTAAAAGGTACAGTATTATTTAATAGATGACATAACAACTATTAATATTGAGGTCCTAAGGTTTTAAAAGGTACAATATTATTTAATTACTATATCAACATCACATTTGATAAGTCAGAACCAGCTACATGTTGACAATGTGTAAACAAATAAGCTTGCATGATATAAAAGTAATAATAAAGATTGTTGATGGTAGAAAAACCTGGTGACGTGTTTGCATTATGTGGTCTTTCTCTTTGCACATTTCTTTGATTTGTCGATCGACTGCATTTTCTAGTGTTGTCTGTTATTACAGAATACAAAAGCATGCACATAAGATTTAAGCACCTATAATAATCATTGAAATATTTATTGGTATATTTGAAATGTGTATTCTTTATGGGAAAATATAGAGTATCCAAATGTTTATTGGCTGAAAATGTGTAAAAATTGTCAAGTGTTGATTTATTGTTCATTTATTGTGTCCAGCTACTTGTTTTTTACAAATTTGTGGTGAAGTTTACAACATCACAGGTATGTTCATTACTTATCTAAGTTCTGTACATAAACCTCAATAGTTAATTGTTGTTGGAATTACCTTGCACTGAATTTTCACTATTTGCTGATTTTCTTTTCTTCATATTACTTGGTTGTGATTTGTCCATTGCACACTTGTGAAACTATTCTTTCAAAGTGTCACCTACAGAAAAGTATTTTTACAAAGTAACATCAAAAGGCATCCATTATACACTAAGTAAAAGTTTTTCAACTGGAACATATAGAAAAGACTGCTAATGATTCAAACTCTTGTACCTGTTTATCTTCTTGTATGTGCGTTTGTATGGGGCCTGTGAAGTATGTTATAGACCACTAAACAATCAACTAAATAATCCTTTTAATAAAAAACTTATAATTGCTATAATAGTAATGCGCCACCTACTCCTCGTCACTCATCAATAACTTTAGATTTCCCCTTGTTAATAGGTGTGGACTCATCACAAACTTTAGCTTTCCCCTTGTTAATAGGTGTGGACTCGGCAAAAACAACCATTTCTTCTTCTTCATTCAAGTCCTCCCAAAGCTTGCGTTTCACACTTGATGATTCACCAACAGAATAAACTTGTTGAACAACTTTCATGGGACTTGTAATTTCATCCTCAATAGCCGCATCCTACATATAAAATAATATACTATTAAATTCAAATAAAAAAATAAAATAAAATAAAGTAAAAATAAGTAATAAAATATATTACCTCCCCATTGTCGTTATCTTCCCTAAGCAGTAGTGTCATGAAATCAGATTCCTAATAATAATAATAATAATAAAAGTTAGTATCTAAATTTCGAAATACTTTGAAAATAAAAAAAGCTAGTATCCAAATTTTGATATATATTACAAAAAAATACAAAGAAAAAAAAACACACCTCTATTGGAACATCCCAATTCTTGTACTTGGACACCAAATTGTCGTCAATCACAACTCGAATAACTGAGAAGGCAGCTCTATAAGTACCAGCCTTTTTCAGGTTGTATCCTAACCTTGAACAATATTGTTTTGCCGACCAAATTAGACACTTCCTTCGGCAATTCAAAGTTCATGGCGTTCTGCATGTAAACAAAATAAATAAATAGCTATGTTATGTAAAATAATATAATATAAATGTAAATGAACGATTAAATTAATATCAAATATTTCACCTGCTCGGCAAAGGCACTCTTCAACAAATGACATGGCCTTCCAATGATCCGTTCGCACTCCCGGTCCCATAAGATGAATGTTGCGTTTGTAGTATCATCACAAATACCAAAACGGATCCTATAGCTTTTTTTTAAATAATTATAGTATTAGTAATGTAGTAATTATAATTAATTATAAAACAAATCAAATTATGGAAACAAACAAAGAAATATTACCGATAAATACCAATTGTTGCCTTGAACTTGGTGCACTCGACTTGATCATCAATATTTTCCATTTTGCCACTAGACCTTCGACATGCTAGATAGCACCAGTCATCTATCACAGTTTCAATTGTTGCGCACACCCAAATTCCCGGAGTCTACAATAATATTATAAAGCGTTATATATCCAAATATTAATATTATTTTTACATAATATAAAGTACTTAAAAAAAATTAGCTCTTCAATCTCGTAAAGAGAATAAACATAAGTGACTGCTACATCTCCAGTTTTCAAATCGTCGATTTTATCTTTCACAAAAAACCTACTATTTGAGACCAAGTGCACGTCGCCAAAATTACCCTCATCCACCCTAAATGATTAAATATATAATATGTGAGTATAAAGTAAATTTAATTGGTGAAAATTCAAATTTATAATATTAAAAAGCTAACCTCCGAATGAAATCTCGAATCTCGGGAACACCAACTCCAGCAAGTAGTTTCGTAACATTCTTTGAAGTGGTTAATTGATTTGTTTCTGACATTTTACCATATATTATAAAATGTTGCGTGTAAAATTAAATAAAATAAAGTGTAAACGAAAATAAAGGAAATCTGATTGAAAAATGTAAGAATAATTATATAATTTAATATTTTAAAATAAATACCTGACCAAGGCTTAGTTCGACAAAGATGCATAATTAGCACAGGCGGTAGACGATCTTTGCCATACTCCTTTTCAATATCTAAAAGTCGATCAACGAAATCTCCCCAAATTGTGCCATTGATAGTGTTCCTCCTAAACCATTAATTAAATAAATGGTGTTGTTGATTTTCACAAAATCCAAAATAGTTACCTAAAAAAAATCTTACTCTAGATCCATAAGAGTAAACGTAATCATTTTTGTAGGAACGCCATCGACCTCTTTCATTCGAACCGCTCTAATTTTAGCCAAGAGGCCATTTGCATCTATCAAAAAAATGACACAATAGCAGCATTAATAAAAAGAAAGTCGATAACAATATTTAATTAATAAAAAGTAGAATTAGAGATTACCAAAAAGTAGAAATAGAGATTATAAAAAAAAGTAGAAGTAATAAAAAGTAGAATTAGAGATTACTACTTTTAACATTTTTAAAAAATTAATTAATAAAAAGTACAATTAGAGATTACCAAAGAGCACAGTTTGATCTCGTCGGGCCCCGACACGGAGATTACCAAAGCTTTTAAAATCAAATTGCAAAATCAGGAAGTCGCCTTTCCACCTAACCAAACTTGTCGTACTGTTGATAACAATTTTGAATTGACCAACTGATAGTCGAAATGAACCAAAGTTGTTCTCCACTTGGTATTTGTTAATTCCCTAAACATCTCCTTCCTTGATTTTGTTGATCCATTTCTTCATATGAGTAGCTCGTAGGATGCCAGTGATACGCAAACCCTAAAATAAAATAATAATTAAGTATAAGTACATGAATTATTTAATTGCAAAGAGTAATGTAAATCTATATAAATAAATACGAATAAAATTGAAATAGCCCTCTCATCGTGGAAAAGGATTTCCTCGTAATTCTTCCACGCAGCTTCAAATTTGTGTGTAATAATTCTAATCACACGAAGCTTCATTGGTAATTTTTTTGTTCTCGTAACATCTTCGATCGTACCAAATTCTAACCGATTCATTTTGAATTAATCTACCAAATAGCAAAAACCGAAAAGATTATGAGAAAACAACGTTCTATTCACAATGAATTTATAAGAAAAGACCAAAGTATAATAGAGTTTAATTCCATAAATAAGTGATATGAAAATATCTTAAGAAAGGTAATATTGATAAATTAATTCAATAGAATATTATATAGTTTAAATAGTTTATGGATAGAATGTATATTTGGACGAATTGCTTGGAATATTATGTGATTCTATTTTGATTTTTTAAATATTTAGTATATGTATGATATAATAAAATGATCTCCACGATTTGTTTACAATATAATGTGATTTCATTATAAATTTTGCAGATTTGGTTGAACTACCAAGTTAATTGGGAAGATATTTGAAGATTTCCTATTTCCATAGAGGGCTGCCTCAATTTTTAGTTGAAATGGATAGCAAAAATTCCATAGAGGGCTGCCGCAATTTTTGACCAAATTTTTCAACCCAATATTTAATTGAATTTAAAATAAACTTTCGTTTGAATTTCCATAGAGGACTGCCGCAATGTGTTTAAAAAATAAAAAAGTCCAAGGATTACATTTCCAAATCGAATTCGCGTATAATAATTTGCAATGATTACATTTCAATATTTCCAAACAATCAGATTGAATAAGGATACTTGACTTATTACATTTCAATTAATAAATTTCATTTGAATTTCAAGAAGGGCGGATGTTTCAAATTATTTACTAAAATAAGTAAACTTGAATTGTTTAGGCGGGAAAATAGTTTCTTTTTTAGGTAAATCCCAAACCTTTTTATATTTATATAGATTTTGAAATATGTTTATATAAAAAAAAATATATCAGATACCATGCAAATTAGGAAAAAAATAAATTGATGTTACGGGATTGTTAGTCTTATCAAATGTTTCAATATCTGATACGATGCGAATTATGAAAAAAAAAAAATCAAAAACATGTTACAAAACAAAACAAAAATTTGTTTGTCCTCCTGAAATTCCAGTCCCCCGTCTTTGTTCACTCTCTCCCTTAACCTCACTGATTCCTGCAATTCGAGTCCCCCGTCTTCATCTGCAAAATCACAAAACAAACAAAAACAAAAACTGTAATCAAAATGGCAAAGCTCAATCTTTAACAAATATCTACTGAAAAATTATTCACTCTTAAAAGAAAAAAGAAAAAAAGAAATAGAAAAATCGGATCTGTTGAAATGAAATCTTCATGTTGATCAACCTGGAGAGTCTCTAACGCTGTTTGTCCTGTGCCTCCTTCTATTGAAGCCATGGGAGCCGAAGAAACTTGCTCTCCTCGAGCTTCACCACACAGATGCAGAAATTCAATCCGATATCTCATCAAAGGTAGGTCACACGAGCATAACTCGCCGGAAAACAACCGGAGATAAAATCAAAATTCACCAGATAAAAAAAAAAACAGAGAGATCTTTGTTTGAGATTTTTTCACCATCTCTCTCCTCTTGCCCTCTTCTCCCCCAATTTTCTCTCTTTCAGCTTCTCTCCCACTTACGATATCTCTCTCTAAACTCTCTATTAAGGGTGAAACTGATTATTAAGGGTTTTGTTTCTTTGAATTATCAGGAAAAACAATTAAAAAATGAGTTTTCAATCAAAGAAAAACAATGTATGTGCATGTTTAAATACCTTTTAACCAAATTTTTTGAATTATGTAGAATCTCTCCTCGTTCAAATTAGGATCGGATAGTGTGTATTTTTGAATACTAAATCCCTTCAATTAAGGGATGATTTGTTTATACAAAATATCCTAAATAAAATCCATTAATGGAAACTAATTAATGTGTCCGAAATTGACCAGAAAGTTGACTTTTTATTCTTAAAAAAAATGGTAAATATGTTTATATATACTAGTACAAATCCCGTGCGATGCACGGGTAAGAGATATTAATTAATGTTTATAAATTAAGAATAATTATTAAATAATATTTATAAATTAAAAATATTGAATCAATATAAACTACAATTTACCTATATTACTTTATTGAAAATATTGTATTAAATTTAAATTTTACAAAGTTACATAAAACATGTTTATTTAAAATTAGCCACAACCCGTGAAGTGCACTTATTTGATAATAAATTACTATATTCATTTCAAAGTAAGTGTCATTTAAAATTTTTATTCTAGCTTATTTGACTACAATGCAATTCCATAAAATTATATTGGTAAAATTATCATATTTTTTAAAATCTATGCGAATAATAAGTATAATTTTAAATTTATATTATTTCATTACCTAAAATGAATTTATTATTCGTATAAACTACCCAAATCAAAAAACTAAAGTAGTTCAGTAATTTATTAAACTATAAATAACTGAATATTCTATTTACGTCCAAGTTAATTAATATTGATTCGTAGTTTATGAATAATTACTTAATTGATTTTTATATTTAGAACTCAAATTTGAAATCCCTTATAGATTTCAATATATATATATATATATATATATATATATATATATTATCGCAATTTTTTAGATTTGTTGTCGATCAACTTATTGTTTAAATTTATCAACTAATTATCTAGAATTAAATTACAAATTTTATTAACCAATATTTGTTCAAAGATTCTTCATATTTTCAAGAGGAATATGTAACTTGCCGAATTATCATTAATATCTTATGAAAAGTTATTCTGGGAATATGCTAAATTTTGAGAATCATATCACCTTAATTTTATAACAAATTAATTAACATTCGACTTTCATACACATGCAAATAAAACTCATACCACTTATTTTGTTTCAAAATTTTACCAGATTTAATTCATACCAATTGCCGAATTATCGTCAATATCGTATGGTAAGTTATTATGAGGATATGTTAAAATTCGAGAATCAACTAAAATTCGACATTCATACACATATCAAATAAAATTCATATCACTTATTTTGTTTTCAAAATTTCCAAATACACTTTTATCCATACCGAATAAAATTTATGCCATTTAAATTTCAACATTTCATACAAAAATAAAATCTCCCACTTTATACTATTTGAACATTTATTAATAACAACACATTTTCTACTAAATATAAAAATGGCTATACGATACCTCAAAGAAAATTGCTCATTTTGTACTAACACTGAATTTATTAATTTTGTCAATCTTACATGCTTTTATAAGGTTGAATGAATGTTACGTTTTCAAAGTATTTAAGTAAAAGTTATTAACAAAAAAATTACTCGATATGCAACGTACTTAGCCTTCATAAATAGTTTAAAACATTTAATAGCATCATGTCTTTAGTTCTAATAGTACCCTATCCTTTTCGGCCCTAGAATATCCAAAACATCACGAATATAATAGCCTAGATTTATGTATCAATAATTTTAAAAATTCAATGACGATGAGTGTGATGTTATGATTTCATCAATTTTATATGAAATATGACAGAAGCTAGAAGCAGTATAATCAAGAAAAGCATATATAAGCTACAATCATTCTTTCCAATATAAACCAAATTACATAGCCACACATTAATTCATGATCAAAACATGCATTCATAAAACTGACTCTACATTACTCAGAGTGGCCAAATAGAAGAACCCTGAGATAATCTATCAAGAGTTGGTCCCCGTCCATGTATGCATCCCGGAACCGACCCTCATAGGTTGTTCCCGACAGCTAAATGAACCGGCCACGGCCAGTCGTTGGCCCATTCGCCCTCGTACGTGCATCTGTTAGGATACATATACTTTCTTTGGCCATGCGGGCAATCGCGGGATTAATAGTTCGTGTATAGGGGGCCCTCTCAGAATGACTTCTTAGCGTCATGGACCTCGTCAGCATCTTTCGCGTGGACCATGGGCATTGCTCGAATGTTCCGTTGACCCTTCTTCTTCAACATCTCCTCTCTCGGTCGTGCCTCGCCAAAAGAATTGCTACTCTTTGAATTAACCATGTCGGCTACCTCTTCTTTCTTGCCCTCACCCACTGGCAATATCCTCGACTGCAAATTCAATTTCGGTTGGCTGTCAATGTCATAGTAGATCATCAAACATCACAAAGTATAACCTATTCACATGGAAAAGAGAAAAATGAAAGAAAAAAAATAAGTAAAAATCTATAAATCAAATAAAAAATCTTTCGATTCTAACATCTTCCTAACATCTCTTTTTAATTATTATTATAATTTTAATGTACAATTATTGATCACTTTTAATGTTCTAATTGCAAAGACTACCATCTTTTGATTATTGAGTTATCTTTGAGCCTATGCAACATCAAATTATTCTTAATATAATACTTCATGCATCAAATTATTCTTAATATAATTCTTCATGCGTGATACCAACTGCGTGTATATATATATATATATATATATATATATATATATATAGAGAGANNNTGTATATATATATATATATATATATATAGAGAGAGAGAGAGAGAGAGAGAGAGAGAGAGAGAAAGGATCATATGAGAATGATATATAATGAAAGAAATAAGAATAAATTTGCACCATCGGATCAACCATATCAATGGTAAAGATGAAGTCAAACTAGGGTCAATCATTAATGGTAATCTAGTAATTATTTGATCATAGTATAGTCAAATATGTATATTTGACAAATAATTAAGGGTAGGTTGGTCAATACACATATATAATATTTATGTGGGACCAACACACCAATTAAACACAATTTTCTCTCTCATCACTCTCATTCACGAATTACAATTCAATTTCACAGATATGAAATATGCAAAAACGCTCACACACACACACACATACACACAACACACACACTCACACGCCACACACGGCGGCGGCCACCAATAGAGCCGCCGGAGCCAGACCTCAAGATGCCTTCGCACAGCAAACCGCCGCCACCATTCCCACCTCCGAAGCAGCCGCCCGGCGCGGCCACAGCCTGCCGCTGCAATGTGAACCACTGCCATCCGGTCGTACGCCGCCACAGAGTTCCGGCATGTTCCACGTAGTCGAAATGTCCTCCGGCGCGGCCGAACGGAGTAGGGTTGTCGTCGTGAACGATGGAGGAAGGTCGTCGGCGGCGGGGGGGAACTCACAGCGACCGGCGAACTGAGATGAAAGTCGGGCAGAGGACGGCAAACGGGCAGGCGGCGAGATGGAAGTCTAAGACTGAAGGCACACGCTCTGCGGGTGGCGGCGACAGCGACGGCGACGACTGAAGGCACAGGCTGCGGTTGTGTTAGGGTGTTTATATTGATAATTTGACTAAAGTTAGGGACCTACATGTAGTTTTAAGAATTTTAATTACATTTTAATTAATTCCACATGGCAAATCTGTAATTTTTGAAAGTTAATAAAAAAATTATATTTTATGTTATTGTTATACACATATATTAAATAATAAATAAATTATTAAATAAAAATAATATAAAATATAAAAAAATATATGAAATAATTTATAATATTAAATTAATTATATAAAATAAAATAATTTGTAATAATAACAATAATAATAATAATAATAATAATAATAATAATAACATAAAATATTTAAATTAATTATTTGTACAATTATATTTATTTAAAAATAATTTTCGGATACACTTAATTTATATGGAATCTTATAAATTATTTCACTTTATATAAAAACACTTTTGCACTTTATAGAACAATACGTCACACTTTATAAACAACACGTTGCACTTTATAAAACAACAAGGTAAACTTTATCAACATGCTCCACAATCAACGTCAATAATTCCCACCAAAATACAAAACAATATAAATCTAAAAAACGAATCAACATAATATTTTATCACACATCACATCATCTATTCCAAAAAAAAAACAAAATCGTGCTAACATAGCAAACTTACAGTATTTTACTTTATACACCGTCAGGTTGCACTTTAATAAACAACTCGTTGCACTTTATACAACATCACGATGCACTTTATCGTGACAATCTCACAATTAAACGTCGATAATTCCAACCAAAATAACACGCCCTATAAATCTAAAAAATATATTTACATAACATTGATAGTTCAATTCGGTAATTACTTTATCCTTCTTTTTTACAAAAATAAATGTTAATTATTTTAATTAAATTAACATATAAATAAAACTAATTATTTCGGTGTTGGTTTAGTTTGAGACAAGTCATTAAAAAATAATTGTACTTAGAGTGCACATTAGTGTTGGACGGATCGCACGTTAATGATTGTCAAATTGCACTATATCTATTAAACCGGCATAAATAAATAAACAAATATTATTTTGTTATATATATTGTTTTAGGCATTACACAAAAAAAACATATAAAAATTATAAAAAACGTTAAATTACTAAATATATTTTTAATATAAATTATAATTATTTTAATTTTAATTTGGATTGTGACAAATCATTAAAATATAAATGCACTTCGAGTGCACATTTGTGTTATACTGATTGCACTTTAGTGACTGTCAGATTGCACTACAACAACCAAATATCGACCGAACTAAATTGTTGGTTCCCATTAAAAATCGATATGCCTGCCAGCAATTCGTGTCTGATTTTGATCTGGGTCGACCCCCGAAGGGTCCATGTGCGACTGCTATGCTTTCCATTTGTCTTCCGGAGTTGCGGCAAAAATGACAGGAAAACGGGAACCTCGGTCCTAAGTCTGGTGTAATTGATTGAGTTCGGACTTTATATTTTTTGTACAATTTTTAAACTTTGATAATTTCGATTAGAATTCTGGTTTTTTTATAAATAACCGAACCGACATAACTAAACTTTTCGAATCGAAATTTTATATATCCGTTCGATTATATATATTTATATATGTAATATGATAATTATTCCTACAGTTCTATTGCCAAAATAATTATAATATTGTGCAAAATAATAATATTATTATTAAATATGGCATTTTTTATTAACAGTAATTGAACATGTTATATTAAATTATAATAATTTATTTAATGGAAACAAAATCATGTCAAAATGCCCAAATGCCCAAATTCCATTGACCTTCTCTATTTGAAAATAATAAAAAAAAAGTAAAACTTTGCAATTGAGTCCTTGAATATATCAAATTCCCATATATGTGCCCTAAATTTTTATCAAAATCTTGAATAAGGAAATATGATTTTGAACAGCCCTCCCAGCCGTAAAGGTCATGTTTCCTGTGCCGGAGACGCTGGTGACAGTCTCGCCCGC
>CACSLK010000984.1:26694671-26724618 GCA_902706635.1 Striga hermonthica
AGTTGTAAAATATGTGGGTAGTATTGAAAAGTTATAAAAGTTGATGTAAAAGAGAATATTCTGGGAATATTCTTTTGGGTTTGAGAATTAGTTTTTCGGTTGGAGATGAATTACTGCAAAATAGTATAGCTACTGCAAAATGGGTTTGAGTTTGAGTTTTTCGGTTGAATATGGCCTAAGGTGTGTGAGAGACTAGTATGTGCTTGTGTGTGTGTGCGTGTGGTGGTGTGTGGGTGGTGTGTGGTGTGTGTGGTGGCGTGTGGTGTGCGTGTGTAGGGCTGGGTTTGGATGTCTACATGGCAATAATAATGGAGTGTTGGTGAGTTGGTAATTAGTAGGGTCCCACATTTCATAATAAAATGTCCAAAATCTTCTTAATGAGTATATAAATGCTGGAATTTTTATTACCGTTGGATCATTGGATCCAATGGCTATTATGTATTCTTATTTCTTTCACTATGCATTTTTTCACTGGAAACCAACCCTTTATACATATATATATATATATAGAGAGAGAGAGAGAGAGATTATGTATATATATGTAGAGAGAGAGAGAGATTATGTAGATTCATTTTTTAAAGGAATCAAATCTCTACGTGAAGAGGACACGTGGCACGACCTGATTGGTCCATATTGCATAACCGTCTTTGACACACCTTCAATATGTATTGTACGATCAGGCAGGCCGGACAACATTCTAGAAGCAGGTACCTCACCTATATATAGAGGGGTGAGACTTTCAGGATGACATTTTCTATTATACTATTGAAAATTGAGTAGAGCTTATATTTACTTATACATCGGAGACTCTTCACCAGAAAACTTCTCCAGTGTGAAAATTTTTGCAGGTATCCGGCGTTCTACCGATGAGGAAGACAAATGCGAGTCGATTTTCATCCGATTGGAGTGTTCGACGTTACCACACAGCTTCAAACTTCTATATTTTATGTATTCAAGCTGATTTTTATAGAAGCAACATAAGAGAACAGAAATTCCTTTCCATGTCATTTGCCATTTTATTCCTAGCAAAATGGGGGTAACATTTTGCCATACAAACTCACATCTAAAAAAGCCCGAACAGAAGTTGTATTGAAAATTAATGCTCATAAATGAAAAATCAGCATGGCTCAATTATTTGACAAACGCAGCAGAGCATAAACACTACATTACATGCTTATAGAGTTATACCTATATTACCATAATTCACACAGTTAGGGTACATTGGGACACTACGGAGCTTGTACGTTCATATCATACATTAGAACCAGAAATCAGTAGATAACCCGCCTTCTTCTTCTAGTTCGCCTAACGGGCGACGTATTTTCACCGTTGCCAGGAAATTCCCAGCGGGCAATCATTCCATCCCATGAGGAGCTCACAATCATCGGGAAGTGAGGGTGCCAATTGCAGTCACGTACAACATCGTCATGGTAATTGAGTTTTGCCACTCGATCACCACTTAACTACACAGGCCACAAATCAAGTTCCAATTTCAACACGATTACAAGGAGAAAAAGATAAAATAAAAAATGGAGAAAAAAATATTATGAAGAGAGAACAAAAGTTAAGTTCATACCACGTCGTAAACATAAACGGAGGAATCAGCTGATCCTGTGTAAATATACTTTTGCCCGGTACTGTAAAAGCCAACATACCGGAATGCAAGTCAAAAACATTAAAATGCCCCCATGCAAAACACACACTGGTGTAAAAATTCCAATCTAATAATCATTAATAATCATATACAGGTTCTTTAAAAAAAATAAATAAATAAATAAATGAAAAAATAAGAAAAGAAAAATCACAAGATACAGTTTTATTCACACAATTTGAACTCATGATTCTGAGAAAGATTTTTCAACTATAAAGACATTGCATAACAAACGGCGCACAAATTTATAGCAAGAAAATTATGTAGTAAGCATATTCACCTATAGTCTGGCGAGAAATAACAGCGTATGAGAGTGCGCAATACAGAATGGCCTCTATATGTAGCCAGTGACAGGTCAGCATGATGTCTCAAATTTTTCGCCTGTTGTGGATATTCCATCCATCGGTAGTCCCATTCTTCATAGCGGCGTCTTGGGGTGCTGAATCAAGATTAAAAAAAAATATAATAATAAAAAAAAACGTATTAATGCATTAAATAGTTAAAGATTCACCAGTGTTTAATTTCTTTAATCACGAGACCCAAGCGGCCACATATTGTTTACAAAATACTATGCACCATTTTAAACCACTTGAAAAGGCATATTATATATCGAAAGCAGCAAAGAGTAATGGAACATGGACCGTACTAATTGACATTAGATGACATTTTCCTTATATCCCAAAGTTTGAGGGCTTGATCTTTTCCATTTGAGATGAGGTAACGTCCATCTCCACGCGAATCAATGAATGTAATGCCTTCTAAATGTCCTATTAGAACACCGACGGCTTTCCCCCTCGATGCAAAGCATCGCCTATCCCAAACCTGAAACGAATCAACAAATAAAATTACTTGCAACTTAATTAATTTATGGATATACGGTAAGTTGTGGGTTTATTATCTGCATTTCCAAAGCTTTTTAACTCTTTATGGTCTACAACTTGATTTAATCCAAAAAAGGTACCATTTTTGTAAGATGATGCATGATACTTCACTGCCCATGACATCTTTAAACTGCAATCAATGCCTGTTCTAACGATTTACATAATTTATTACAAATGATAAAACATCTATCGTAAAAAATTTAATTTGATTCAGGAAAACTGATCTTGAAGGATAACTAGTTTCAAGGCTTTCGATCAAAAGGTTGTTCTCTTCACGTCAATGTCTCAATCATAAGGTGCTGAGTTATTTTGTTTTACATTCAGATATGTAAATAGTGCACATTACGCTGCTCCAATGAAACGCGTGTAGAGTGTAGACATTCATCCCTTCCATACTATAATTAATGAAACTAGGTATGTTTTGTGGTTGCTCTAACTCAATTGACGAAATAGAAAAGAAACCGACAGTCAAAACTTCAAAATTTCAATTTATTATGCTCGCAAATAGAAATTACTTTGCAGAGGTGATCGTCACTGCCAGAATATATGATGTTGCCACTCTCATCAGCAAAGCAAACAGCATTGACATCAGACTGCCATAAATAAAACCAAATGAAATTACAAGTAGTCTGGAGTTATATGATTAGTTATTTAAAAATATTCGATTTAAAGTAGACATAAAGTTCGTTATACGTAAAAGTACAGTACCAGATGAGCTGGGATTCTGAGACTTAGCCTTTTTGATTCAAGATCATAAACATATATTGATTCATCACTACAGGCCGCTACAAGTTCTCGCCCATCCGTAGAGAATTTAACGGAAAAAATGCCAAAAGAATAATCATCATAATCATCAACTTGAGATGAGAACTCCAGGCCTTCATGAATTTCCTGATTGAAGTAAATGATACATTTGCTTTTAAACTAGGATTAGAGAAACAGAGAAACCTATAACCATCCAAACGAACCCAGGGCTACACAAAATTAGTAGATTTCATACATAAAGCTTCCCAAAATTTCTAGACAGTTTTATTCAAACAGTGGAATGTGCAAACTGATTGAATGCATTACAAAGATGATAGAACAACTGCCAATGCATACCATCAACAATATGTAGCAAATGCTCTATAAGTGTCACGTTTAACAGTCATTTTGCTTTGTCGATAATTTAACTCGTTAACTTTATAATTACAGTTAAAAGGCAAACAATACCATGATACCATCAATATTAATTTTTTTCAAATGGCATTCAAACCTCAAACCTCTGCCTCCTAATAGAGTCTCCAATACCACTTGAGGTAAGTTGTGTTATAAGACAACCGCAATAATTCCCATTCAATCCAAGAAAAAATGGAATTCTTTGAATCAATAACCAGGGGCTATTAGCATATTGGAATCAAAGCTAGAACAAAGTACATACTATAAGAAACGACTTATAATTCTATCCAGCTAATAGTCAGAACCTTACCGTCACATTTGCATGAGAATCCTTTGTAGCTGATCCAATATCAACGATATGGACGACAGGTGTTATGCTGGAATAAACCTGTCAAATTGCTATATTAAACAAAATAGAAATAACATACAAATTGCAATGGGAAGCAAGTGTCACCCATATCTTAGCCAACACAATGAACTCAATATCCTTTCTCCAAATGGAAAAAAATAACAATCAAATAACTCCTAAGCATATCTATAACCAAATAGATACGAAAACTCAGATTTGAGACACGTGGAAGCTTACAAGAAAACGGCGATCAGGCGAAATAGATGTATCAGTAATAGTCCACCTCAAGCTCTTTGCAAGAATGTTTTTACGCACTTTCCATCCCATATCGACATCATATATTCTAATATGGCTTTCCTGTATAGGGAAATAGACGATGCAAAACTAAATCAACAAATTCAACAACTAACGAATACAAGTCCGGAAAGAACAACTAGAATATCCCATTTCCCCCTAATACCTGAAACCCGGCAACGAACAGAGACCCGTCATCCGAAAACTGAGATACATATGCACAGCTATTCATCCTATCAACCACTGAGGGACTGTGAATGGGCAGGTAACGGCTCAACACGTGACAAGAGTCCGATGACGAAAATCTCCCCCTCCCGCTGTAGTTGCATTCCCTGCCCGCCAGCATCTTCACGGGCGAAATGGGTAGTTTGGCCCTGCCGGGCAGCACATTGCTCAATCGCTCATGTGGGGCCGACTTAACCTTTGTAAGCTGTGAGAATTCGTTATCAGTACAGCCCTGCAACTGAATTCCACGCGATCCTCCTGGCTCATTTACGCCGTCTCTGGAGTAGTTTCTGGACCGACTCATTGTCCCAATATCAATATTTCTAAGAAGACTGAATGATTATATGTACTATATTCGCTTCAAATGCACTCTTCATTACAGAAACTAAAGATATTCAAACCCCTTCACCAAATTAAATTCCTGCAAAAAGACAGGTACGCAGTTGTGAGTCATTCATAAAATCCTCGAAACAACAGGCATAGTTAGAACACACAACTAACTTCATACAAAGCAAAATCACACAAATTAGGAAAAACGAATGGATGATAGCAAAAATTGAGGAATTAAGCCAGGAGATTCAGATAAAGATTATTTCCAGCTATACCATACCTATTCTGCTGTACAGAGATCAGTATGATCAGAGCCTTTGTAATTAATTTTTTGAAAAATCGGAGAGTGAAACTTAAGTTTTCAACTTCTTGTGTTCACTTTGGAAGATATATATATATATATGCAGAGACATGAGAAGGCAGTAGCATACGTCACCCGTGACGCAGGGATTCCAAAAAAAAATGGCATATATTGGAAAAAAAAAAAAGAGGTGGAAATAAATAAAAAGCACGTATTCCTTGAATACGACTTTTGAAAAAATTATTTGGAAAACGTATTCCGTGAATACGTTTTCCTTTGTAAAAAAAAAAATGTAAAAACCGTATTCAGTGAATACGTTTTTTAATTAAATTATATAAGAAACGTATTTTGTAAATACGTGCTTTTTATGTTGGTCCACTCCCCTCCTTTTTTTTCTGTTTTTTGTCCACTTATTATTTTTTTATTAACAAATATGTAAATTGTTAATTCAGATTAATTAGGTTTCTATCAAGATCTGTTGCTAAACCCTAATGACAAGAAATCTGTAAATCATTTCTACGGAAAGTCTGTTTTTTGCTCCCTATTTAAGGTAAATAGCTCTTTCTTCTTTTTGTATTTTCTCGTTGATGGCCAACGAGACGGCCGACCTTCCACGGTTTGGTTGGAAACCGGGTGTGGTTCACGCGCACAATATCAAATGGACTAAAATACATAAGTAATTTTTTATTTTAGTTTTTTTTACGGAAGAATATTATATAATAAAACGCACAAATGTGCAAACATATAACTCAGAAGTTGAATAAGACAACTCAAAGCTCAGAAAAATGGGAGGACATGTCTGACGACCACCTAGAATTCCGCCCCTAGCAATGCTAGAAACCAAAAAGAAGACTCACTAAACAACAACACAACAACTACAAAAACTACAAAGAAAAGAGACCTAGTTACTGATGATATTATATAGGAGTCCAAACCCACTCTTGTGTCTATTTTGGACCCAAGTACAAACTTGCCCAGTTAGCAATTGTTCACAATTTTTTTAACAGGCAAAACATATTTTTTTTGTATGCATTTATTATTACTATATTTTTATTGATTGTTTGGTATTCTAGACCTAGTACCTTTTTGTTTTGCATTGGATAGATATTGAATTTTTTAGCTTGGATTTGTCCATGTGACTTACGTTTATTTATTTACCACATATACAAAAGAGACCCAAAGCATTGTGGGCATAATTTTTAAACCCTGCCCGGTAATCGACCCGGGCAGGTCTCCGAGTTACCGGGTCACCGGTTCAACCGTCGGATCACCAGGTCAATTTCTGAACCGGATAATTAAATTTAATTTTTTTTAAATTATATAATACAAGTGTAAACGCTGACCAGCTGGAAACCGCTCCAAGATCGTCTTCCTCACTGGTAGAATGTCGAACCTGCAAATAACTCTCAAACCGGGGGGTTTTTCCGGTGAAGAGCCTTCAACGCTTAAGTCAGTCTTGAGAAGATGAAGAATATGTATGGAAAAAATGTAAGTATGAGAGATTATGCTAAAAACAAGAGATCTCGTCCCTATTTATAGGGACGAGTTACTTGCTTCCACGCGCGGCCTGGGCGAGTCGAGCTGGTTATCCTCCCTGCTCGTCCGTACAATCGCCTGCCTCCACTATCTTGGTGTCAGAAACGCGTCAAGATGTGTCAGGGGATGTTAGAGACTGTTATCGCTCTGGACCACTCGTTGTGTGTCGCATGTCCCTCTTTCACGTGTTGGAGATTCCTTCTGAGATCCTGGGGTTTCAACCATATATGACACAATCGCGGAGCTATCCATATGATAAAGAGTAGTCGACTTCCTGACCACCCTGCCTCGACCATCTGATTCTTCGACCAGTGTCCAGTGCAGCGAGTAATCCTCCAATGCTACTGAATCCGTCCATCTTCGACTTCTCGTCTCTGTTGCTTAACAACTACTCAATTGGACCCGGCCCATCGACTTATTTTAAACTGGTTGACCTGGCGAACCGGTCCAGTATACAATATCCCATATCATTATATATAGAGTATTTTTGTCATATAAATATGCGTAAAAGTAACATAATTAAATGTTTTGTGTATGAAATTTGTACATTAAAGTGTTAATAATATGTATCTCATTATAAATATTTACCATATAAACATACATACATAGTTTTATTTTTAAAAACAAAAAAAATTAAAAATAAAAAAAAAATATTAATATGGGCCGGGTCAACCGGGTTGACCCGACCGGGTCAAGGCTGGATTTTGAACAAGTTTGACCTGGTCCTTTGTTGCCCGGTCCAAATAGCCCACCCAGACCGATTCCGACTCCGGGTCAACCCGCCAGGCCGGTCCGGGTCAAAAAACTATGATTGTGGGTGCTCTAAATATTCGAAAATATAACATGAATAATTTGAAGACTACGTTTTAATTACTACCTAATTTTAATCTTTAATATTGATCAAAATATGGTAACATAAACTTCTTATATTTAAATAAGTTTTGTTTAGTAAGACGAACTTTTTTAAACAAACTAGAGCTTATCTCATAAGGTTCTTTGGGTAACTTTTTAAATAAGCTTGTTCAGTTTTTTATTCCACCTAACATATCAGCTAATTTTATCAAACACTTTTGTCATATAACCTAATTTTTCAGCTATAAGTCATAAGTTATAAGCCATAAGCTTAAAAATCACTTAAAAATTATAAGCTAGTTTATCAGCTAATTTTACCAAACATAGCAAAAAACATTCGTTAATCTCCCAATGGCAAAATGAGCAAGGGATTCAAAGAACTTTTACTAGTTGTGGTCAAACTTGTGCACTTTAAAGCATAAATCCATAAATGAAGATAGAATCCAATTATCTACATATTTGATATGACGGTAGTGGAAATCCTGCATCCT
Organism: Striga hermonthica; assembly: GCA_902706635.1. NCBI lineage: Eukaryota > Viridiplantae > Streptophyta > Magnoliopsida > Lamiales > Orobanchaceae > Striga > Striga hermonthica. The sequence continues at coordinate 26,702,740 of CACSLK010000984.1, forward strand.
CTGGGTGTTTCAGAAAGTGTGGATGCCATAACATATTGTAGTCAAGAATGCAGTCCAATAATGGAGGGAATTCAGGTCAATAGTTCCTTAGGATTATCCTTTGGCTTGTTGTGGTTGATTTTCTGTACAAAACATGTTTAGTCTTTGTAGTTGAGTTGTGTCTGTTTTTTAGTAGTTATAGTTTTTGTTGCCGATTTGCGTTTTCCTATGCTTTTAGTTGCGTGTGTATGTTTGGATTAGCCTATTAGGGGTCACTGAAGATGTCAACTTCTTGAGTTGTCTTTAGTTGATGATCATTGCAGTCAGAGGTCTAGGCCATCTTAGAATGGTTCTCTCATATTGCCCGACTAGTGATAGATTATTGTGATGTAATTGAACTTTGTGAATTCTGTTTAGTCTATGAGACTCCTATCGCTTGGAAAAAAAAAAAAAAAAAATCTCCCAAAATTATTTCCAAATCAAGTCATCCGTTGATCTCGCAAAATTATTTCCCAAACAAGTCGTGGCGTAGGATTTTCGACTAAGGCAACCAACCATATATGATCTTCACTACATTTCTTAAAGTAGCGAAATGATCGTACGAGGCATATATATTTTTTCGTCTTGGAAAATTTGGCTTGCTTCTCAAATTTGGTATCCATCTTCATGAATTGATGAAAGCTTGGATTTCTTCAAGTGTTTTTCCTTTTGTCTCCGGCACAATCTTTGCCACGAACACGACCGTCAGGGCACAGAATGCAGCATACGTCATAAACGTGCCTGCATTTTTTTTTCAAATTGAATAAAAAAATTATTTAATTCTTTTCTTACCGAAAATATTTGTTTTCTTCGCAAAAAAAATAAAATAAAAATAAAAATAAATGAAAATGAAATTAAATATTCGAATAATTAGCATATTTAATTACATTGTTATTAATTACCAGTGGAACTCCATGTCATGAGAAAGTTGAAAGTGTAGGATATAATCCAGGCGCCTAACCAGTTGATCAGAACCACCAAGCTCCCGGCAACACCTTTTACATGAATTGGGAATATCTGAAAGATGCACATCTTAAGTGTGAAATTTCATTATAAATAAATATCTTCATATTTATTGAGTAGCAGCCATCATCCCGGCCGGTTCACGACCCGGCCCAGCCCGCCGTGTCGCCAGGCCTCAAATATTGGGTCCGAAACCGGCCCGACTACATACAATGAACTGGCCCAACCCGTTCGGGTATTTTAATAAAAAATAAAAGAAAAATAGAAAACAACTTGGACCTGGTGGCCGACCCAGAACCGACGGGTCCGAAAGGAAAAAAATTGACCCGAAACTAGCTCGGTCTTACCACGGGTCCAATTCCAAGACCAGTAGATCCGGCCCGGTTTCGGGCCAGGTCGAGAACATGTCTAGGTCCACACTATATATGTTTGAACATTGAATTGATGGGAACATGAGAATTACCTCTGACATCATCACCCATGGAACTGCGCCCATTCCTATTGAAAATGCTGTTATATAAACCTGATCACATTTATAAAATTTTCAATATTCTTTTTCATAATATATAGGTTTTCAATATATAACTAATTAAATTACTACTATAATAACATTAATGAAAAAAATTGAATATACCAGTATTCCAGAAACGGCTAGCATGGGAACAAATTCCATCAATAGACCTTCACCCTGAAGATATATGGACATATATACCAATAACCGAATCATTAATTATTTAATCAATTAATCAGCATTCTTAATTAAGATCAAAATTTAAAATAAAATAAAAAAATGATTTCAGAAAATCACCTTGAGCAAAAAAGAAGATCCTGCCAGGAGGCATCCAATAAACGTCCCTGTTGCCGATATCTGAAAAATAAATAAATTCAATTTGTGTTTTGACAACAATTTTATTTATATTTTTAATTACAAATATTCCACCTTTCATGATTTATAAATAGTTCATTTATAATTTAATTCTGTAATTGATTTATAAATCGTATTGATTTTTGGTATATGACTCGTTTATGAATTATTTATGCATAATTATATTTGGTATTTACCATTAAAAGTGGTCTTCTTCCTGATTTATCCATCAACACTGCCCCAATCACTGTTACTGGCACCTACAAAAAATTATATTATATATATTATATTATTATGGTGATTGCTTAAACATATTTATATTTAGACAAAATATTTCAAAAATATTTAAAATATGAAATAAATGTTTTGGAGCCAACCTGAATGATGGCATATAAAATTGTTCCCATTTTTCCTGAAGAAAAACCTGTTGCATATATGTTCATGTTTTCAAAAAACGAAGGGAGCTGCTATAGTCTCGTTACGGAACTATTCATGTAACCGTCAGAAATAGTTGATCTAACGGTTACATATCCCTACGAATTGATTCCATTACGGGACCGTAGCACTAACTGTGACGAATTCAAAAGAGCTGATCAGTGTTTTTTTTTTTTACCAGCAGCTACAAATGTTTCACTGGTGTAAAATCCGACTCCATTTATCCCTCCAAATTGTTGGAAAAACATTAACCCAACACCAACCTGAAACAAACACAAATCCCATTTGAGATTTTCATTGATGTTTATATTATAATGTTTAGACAATAAACTCCACGTATAACTTCGATTTTACATTAAAAATTCATAATTATTGAATTACTATATATACTTACTACGAGAGGACGAATATACTTGGCATCAAATAGTTCAAAAATGCTAACATTAGGAAGATCTCTCAGAGTATCAAAACTTGCCTGTCACCAAAAAAAAATATTCAAAATTTAATCACAATTATTACGAATTGTTTACTGTTAATAATATTAATAATTATATTTCACTAATTATATATGTACTTGAATTTCTGCAGCTTCTTTGGAGACATTAGCGTTTTTGCCTCGGAGTTTGCGTAAAGCCAGTTCAAATTCTTTGTGACGACCAATTTTCGCCTGAGAAAAACATAATAATTAATTTGTTATCAACATTTATCTAATATATGCTAACAAAAAAAATATTCAAATTTATATATTATATTTTTAAATAATATGGACAAATTTGATTGAAGCTAACCAGCCATCTGGGGGACTCTGGAATGAAAAATAGGCCCACAAGAAGTAAAAGACAAGGGAGTAGTCCTAAACATTCAAATATAAATTAAAGGCAAAAAAACAGCAATTATTATTCAAAATGTCAGTATAAATAATTATAAATATGTATATATATAATTATAATTATTATGTTGCATACTTTTTTTGGTCATTATATTTAATTTTATTTTTTATGCTTAATATTCTGAAAATTACCTGTTAGTGCTAAAGTTCTCCATGTTACTACTGTTCCTATTATATAAGCAGTAGAAGATCCCGTCACAATCATTAGCTGTACAAAGGTCCACAAAAAAATAAAAAATAAATAAATTATTAAAAAAATAAAAAATATTTATTTAATTTATTATTTAATTATGTGAGACTTGTTTTTAACCTGATTTAGTGTTGCCAGTCCTCCACGAAGATTTTTAGGTGCAATTTCAGAAATAAATACTGGGACCTGTTGCATAATATATGTTAAAATCATATATAAATGTTTTTTCAATTTATGGAAAATCAAACTAAGGCATAAAGTTTGGGGAAATACTACGGTCCCGTTACAGTTACAAATTCCAATGGAATGGTTCCGTAACGGGACCTAGCATTTCCCTAAAGTTTGAATAAAAGAAGTAATAATATTTACCACATAAGAGAATATTCCAATTCCATACCCTGTGCAGAACCTCCCTATATCAAGTAAGTAGGACTCCTATATAATTTCATCAATAAAAAGGACCAAACTAATAATTATTAATAATATATAGTAATAATCATAGAAAAATGTGGTCAGCATAAATTTTTTCATAATTTGAAGGAAAATAGTTTTCTTGGTGTCATAATTAAAATTACCATTGAAAAACAGACTGCAAGCCATCCTGTGATGCAGAAAACAGCTGACATTCTCATTGCCTGTTTCACCACCAATTAAAATATAAATTACTAATATTCATTTTTGGGCGATTCTACGGTCTCGTTACGGAACCAATCTCTCGGGGTTTGTAACCATTAGATTAACAGTTACAAATCCCTACGGAATGGTTCTGTAACGTGACGGTAGCATTTCCCTTCAATTTTATTAATATTTTGTTCAAAATACAATTATAGCACCAATTATAACATGAAAAAATTATTTATTTATTTTTTTATTTTCAGTACCCCTTTTCTACCAATAAAATCTGCAATTCTGCCACTTGTAATTGCACCAATCATAGCACCAATTGTGATTATGGATCCAAATAATGAGTACTGCAAAACAGATACAAGTCTCACATCAATAAATATGATAAATGACACTTTTAATAATTGATTAATAGGAAATAACAAAATTTAAAAAAATAAAATAAAAAATTAGTACCTGGGACAGAGATAATTTAAGGTCATTTCTTATAGCTGATTGAGTGGGTGAAGAATATCCCACCTGCAAAAAAAAAAAAAAAAAAAATTAACTTAAGCTGAAATTTTCCTATTTTTTCCCCCCTTTAATGTGTTTCCCTTGTGTGTGTATATTTTGTTATATGTTTGATGGGCATCCTGAGCAACAAGAAAACATTAAAAAAAAAACTTGTTAATATACAAGCTTTTTATTTGTTCATAGAAGTATTCACCATCAAATCTATCATCATGAAATACTAATAATAATAATAATAATAATAATAATAATAATAATAATAATAATAATAATAATAATAATAATGCAAAGACAAAATTGCAATTCTAGTCCTGTTGGTTTAATCCAGTGGCGTTTTTAGTTTTCAGATCTGAATATTTTGTTATTTAATTCTATGATTTAAAAATTCAAGGCAATTTCAGTCCTTTGAGAACTAAAATTGCAACAAAATTTAAAATTATAGGACTTAATTGCTAATAAAAAAAATTATTGGAATGAATTTTTTATTAGCAGTTTAAGTCTTGTAATTCTAAGTTTTGTTACAATTTCAGTCATTGATGACTAAATTTGCAGCAAAATACTAAATTACAAGATCAAAAAGCAAAAAGTTGGAATCTTGGGACTAAAAATGTTATGCCGTTAAACCAACACGAGTAAAAATGCAATTTTGCCATAATGCAAATAATAAAACAAAATTTAACATATGAAACGTACACATGAACCAAATTCAAAAGAGCCACAAACAGCAACACATGTACTCAACAAAACCATCCAAATCGATCCATTCTCGTCGTCTTCGTCGTCCGAATCGACCCTTTTAGCTTCTTGAATAAAGGGCTTCTCCAAATCTCCAATCCCATTTTCAACATCTTTGCATTCACCAATAGCCATACCTACTATATAAAGAAAAAAAATATGAAAAAAAAAAATATGAAAAAAATCTTTTTCTTTCAAAAACTTTATATGTGAAAATAGTATGAAGTGTATATGTGCATTAGGTCCTCTGTTTTTCCTGTTTATATACATGCAATGCAGAGTGCAGCTGGTGAAGATATTTATTTATTTATTCATTATTTATATAGATATTTATTTATTTTATTCATTCTTTGTGCTGAGATAAACATTGAAGGTTGTCTTTTTATCAATGATTAGGTAGTGTCATTAATAATCAATGAGATATTGTGGCAGCTTACTGTGATTGTGAAGCAATACAAAATTAGGATTCATGTGGAATGAAGCTGGCACTGACGAGGGTTCCTGTCAGCTCCTCCCATGCTATCCTATTTTCTGCAACAAAATTGATTGTTTTTATTCAGACCAAATCGGGGTCTAATTGACCTTTGTCTAGTGGTTGGCCCATTCTTGGCAAAAAATTTGAAAACATATGCACCAAATTAGATTATTTTAGAAAAATACATCAAGTACTTGACCTTATCATGACAGATAGAATATGAAATTTTAGGGATGCTAGTAGTTGCTTGTGTTGAAGTGGAATGTCCTTTCCATTATGATTGTTCCCTTTTTAACTTATAAAGATAGCTTATTGAAATTATATTATATGAAAGCATTATTTTATCTTATACTTTTGTATTTGTTACTTATTTGTACATGTGATAAAGTTCTTAAGGTCGATATTTAACTTTTTTTTTTTTTTTTTTTTTCGTTGGAACGATTGGAACTTTTATAGATAAAACCCTTATGTATGTATAGAAACCAGTTAAACAACTAACTGAAGCAGCTATAGAGCAGAATATCTAAATGCAAGACAGACTCGAAACTCGCGTAGAGACTAACAAACTCCCAACGGCAGACTACAAAACTCCAACAAGTGGAGATTACGAATAACAAACTCCCAAAGAGGGAGAAAAGAAACAAAACACACAAGTATACAAGAAAAAAACCTAATTGATATACTAAAGTCCTCTCCACCAGCGACCAAGTCAATTCTAGAAGCCTCAAGCGATCCAACACATAAGGCAACCACCTAAGCGGGATCAAATCCAGGATCGGCTAGCTAGAATCGGACAAAAAACGAGACTCTACCTAGAAGGCCAGTACCAGATCGACACAAGTAAAACCGCGCTCTACACACCCCAGCTCGGTCGACGACCACAACTCACCAGGACTTGCACCTGCCGACAGCCCCTATTGACCCAACACCAGGGTCGAACAAAGGTTGGAGTGTCAGAGCAACAGACTTCCAGCACCTACCGCCAATAGACTTGGTGTGAGGAGATGGGCATCAAGCAGCACATTGCATCAGTGGATCATCCACAGACAAATGGGCAAGCATAAGTGACCAATAGAACCATACTGAGGGAATTGAAGACTCGACTTAGGTTCTTGGGTAGATGAGCTCGACACAATGCTTTGGTCATACAGAACTGCGACAAGATCAACAACAGGGGAAATGCCATTCAACTTGGTCTATGGAATGGAAGTTGTGATTCCAGTGGAAGTCGGTTATAGCGCTCAACGGGTAACCATGTTTAAGGCATGACAAAATGCGGGTAACCATGTTTGAGGCATTTGAGCTGATAGACAAGGCACGGAATCAAGCCTGGTTGAGAACAATGCAGTATAAGCAGAAGATGTGCATAGCCCATGACAAGAAGGTGAAGAAAAGGCAGTTTCAAGTGGTTGATCTGGTATGAAGGGGAGCTGATGTGCTGAAGCATGTTGGGAAATTAGAGCCAAATTGGGAAGGGTTGTACATCATCCAGAAGGTGCTTGCTGGAGGAGCTTATGAGCAGAAGGATCCAGATGGTAAGGTCTTCTCTAGGCCTCGGAATGTTGACAATCTCAACAAATATTACTGTTAATTGATTCTAGCTTTGAGTGGTACTTATAACACTTGTGCTTGGGTTGATGAATGAGTCGAGTATCAATGGAAAGATTGTGAACTGAAGCATTTTTTGTGTAATTTTTTTTATTTTTTCTCTAAGTGTAAACAACTCGCTATGTGGTGCAACAAGTATGACGGCTTAAGGTCGAGCTCTATGCGCTTGGGTGTTGTTCAATGGTGTGACGACTTAAGGTAAAGCTCTTATGAGCTCAGGTGTTGTTTGATAGTCTGATGGCTTAAGGCCGAGCTCTAATGACATCGGGTGTTGTTCAAAGGTGTGACGGCTTAAGGCCAGGCTCTTATGAGCTCGAGTGCTGTTCAATGGTATGCGGCTTAAGGCCGAGCTCTGATGAGATCGGGTGCTGTTCAATGGTGTGACGGATTAAGGCTGAGTTCTCATGAGCTCGGGTGTTGTTCGATAGTGTGACAGCTTAAGGCCGAGCTCTCATGAGCTCGGGTGTTTTTTGATGGTGTGACGGCTTAAGGGTGAGCTCTAATGATCTCGAGTGTTGTTCAATGGTGTGACAACTTAAGGCTAAGCTCTTATAAGCTCGGGTGTAGTTCGATGGTGTGACGGCTTAAGGCCGAGTTTTCATAAGCTCTGGTGTTGTTCGATGGTGTGACGACTTAAAGCCGAGCTCTCATGAGCTCGGGTGTTGTTCGATATTGTGACGGCTTAAAGTCGAACTCTCATGAGCTCGGGTGTTTTTTGATGGTGTGATGGCTTAAAGTCGAGCTCTTATGAGCCCGTGTGTTGTTCGATGGTGAGACGACTTAAAGCCGAGCTGTAACACCCCGCCTACTTATTCTTGAAATAATATAATCAGAGTAAAATCTTTGCTTTTTATTTTCGAAAAACTCTTTAACTTTACTTTCGAAAATACTCATGCTGACTCGCGGGATGCTACTAAATGATCTCTTTCTCATGCAGACGTAAATAAATACATTCAACTTAATCAAATACGTTATATAAAGGTAACACGTAGATAGAGGAATTATACATGCATACGTCTGAAGTCTCATGTAATAACATGCTAGTTCTGAAAACGCGGAAGCTAAAACATATTGAATACACGCATAAAAGTAATAATACATGTTCATATGAATGACATGCAAATGCGTTACAAAAGTACTATTCATGACCACGCGCCACTAGTGCTCATGCGCCACGGGCCGCTCCGTCACTTGAAAAATGTAATGGGGGCGTGGGCAAAACCACTATGCTCCGCAAAGACCAGTACTTAATTAAACAACATCGTTAATAACTATATCATGACTTGAGTATATAAGTACTGAGCTAAACTGAAACTGTACTGGGCGTCTAGTGGTCATAAAGACCATGGGCTTAAAGCCGCTAAATCATGTGCACACTCCGGGAGATCATTAAGGCCCGTTAAGGCCTCCCTCAGAACCACGAGGGATCATGAAAGCCCGCCACGACCTCCCGCAATGGTGAACAAACTATTTCTCATACATACCTCGGACATGGTACGGAAATTAAAGACGATGTAACCAGTACGTGATTCCAACCTAATAAGCTGCTACTGCTAGGAAAGTGCTGGATGACTGGTAGATGTCGGAGGCTCGACTCTTCTTAAGCTTGATAAATGTTCGAGCAAAATGTACCAAGTACTAAGCTCAAACTGATAACTGATTCTTATTATTATCTGATCTTACTAGGTTCTCTCACTCGATTATAAAATTGTTTAATCTGGATTTAGAGGATTTGAGCTATTCTGGAACGATTTGTTGACTTTGAGGCATTCTAGAGTTCTCTGAAATATTTCTAAGTCTGGTATGCTTATCTGATTTATCTGATCTAGCTTATCTGACTGATACGATTTTTATTTGAAATATCTTTTACTGATCTGACTTATCTAGCTGGGTTCGAAAAAGTACTGAATCTCGGTTCACGCTCAAACTGGTATTCCGAACTGATAATCTCGAATCGTCCAGACTATCAGGACTGATTCAGCTGAACTGGACCGACGACTTGATCTGAACCGGCCGGTTGCTCGCCTGACTGGGTGCAACTCGGCTTAACTGTGGTCCGGGTACATACGCACGGACACGGCAACAGCCGACGCACAACTTCTCTACTCGGATCTAGAGTTCATCTGGACTGACCGGAAAAAGGCTGAACTAGGGTTCTCTACTCAACCGGCTATCTACCTCGGTTTAAGCCGAAACTCAAACCCTACGTTCAACGTGATTTCTAGTGATTTTAGGCCCAACAACTGCTAAATCTCAACCGACATAATATCTAGCATTTTTAATAAAAGCAACTAAAGCCCCAAATTATTAGGCATACCAAACACTCTCCAAAATTTGCAAAATTTCAAACATATCACATTTAGCATTTATAAGATTTTTCCACAAAGTTTCAATGCATTTTGAGGCCTTTAGTATTTTTATCAAAAACCAAGCATATCGACTACATATTAAACAAATCCGGTTAAAATAGTAAACGAGCACCAAAAATCACGAAACTTAAAATATAACCTCATCAACATGTATAAAGTCCAAGGTCAAAACATCAAGTCTCAAGTCAACACCTATCACGTTCAACTCAAATTTACTACGACCGACAATTTACTCGAACCACTAGTTCGCCTATCAAACGGATACTAAAAATTAATCTGATTATACCTTAAGCCTCAAGTTAACGGGACGAATTTAGTCATATTTATTACGGCATTTTATCACATTTATCAAAAAATCCCGATTAATTCGCTTCGAGCTCATGTGTCCCGGTTTAACCAAAATTGCTCAACTCAACACATCATTTTCTCTTATATCATTTTAATCATCAAGTATAAGACATATAAATCGATTTTTAGCTATTATACCTCAAAACGTTCGAAAACGAGCGGATCGGGAATAGATCGGGCTAAGAAGTGTAGCAAAAATTGAGCAACAGGTTCGAATCTTGAGTGCTTGGGTCGGATCTCGGCTATGGGGCTGCTATCGGGCCGATTTGCTGCTGAAAGTCACGGATCTGGGCTAAAGAGCTGCTGACCGGGTTGAACTCGAGGTGTTTGAGCGAGGCTTATTGCGGATCTGAGCTTGGAGGCGCGCGTGGAGGTGTTGGCTCGCGGGTGCTCGTTGACGGGTTGTAGGGGCTGGTTGCTGACGTCGGGCTAGCGCGTACGGACTGGTCAAGACTGAGTTTTTCAGCGAGGGTGAGAGTGGTTGTGGCTCTCTGTGAAATGAACGGAGCTGCGAACAGAGCTCGCGACGGCGAGCTTGGTGGCGAGGACGGGAGTTGCTCGCGGTTGGCTCGAACTGAGGACAGGGTCGCCGACGGCGGGGATCGACTTTTCCAGTGACGAGTGCTGCACATGAACGAGCTCGCGGGTGGATGACGGTGAGCTGCGGGAGGATGACGGTGAGCTGCGACTTCTGATTCCCATTTCGATTCTTCTCCTTCTTTCTTTTGTAATAATTAGTATCTATTGGGAAAAGAAATTTGAGCTGGGGGGTTTCCTTACCTGTTGTTATCCACCCAAGGAAAAGTGGAGACATACTAATATGTATGTAGAAGGTGTGTTAGGGTTTTATGAAACTATTGGGCTCAAAATTCGGTCCTTTAGTATCACTTAGCTTGGGCTAGGAAATTTATTACACTATGGCTTAGAAAAATTCTACTCTTGGACTTTAATTTATGTATTGATTTGGGCTTGGTATTTAAAATACTACGAGGGCGCGCTATTTAAAACATCGTTTGGTCTTAGAAATAAATTCTACTACTCGAATTAAAAATGGGCCGACTAATAAATTCCTGACTACTCGATAAAAATAATAATTTATTGAAGCTTAGATTTAGGGTTTTATATCTCGTTTCCGAAATAATAATTCGAACACTTCTTATGGCTTAGACTTGAAATTTAATAAATTATGCGATTAATACTAAAATTTCTCGGCATAATTAAAATATTACTAATTCTGATAAATAAAGTCGAGCTACTATTATAATTTTGGACCGGGACTTACAATCTATCCTCCTTAAAATATTTCCGTCCTTGTAAATGACAAAACTAAAATCTAAGTCCATCTCGACTACAAACTAGAAACTGAAAAATACAACGTACAAAAGTACTAACCAGAACTGAAAATCTAGATATCTAGCTCTGAATTCGGTCTTCCTCTTACTAGTGATCTTGACTTTGCGATGGCAACTCCGGCATCAAGCCCCCAGGTAAATCCGGACTAGTGAAGCTTATTGCAAGCCTCCATAATTACCCTGCTTTGACTGTTATACACCGTTAACCTAAGTTCAAGAACTGAGAGTTTCTATCTGGATACTGTATAGGTCCATTCCGGTCCTCGACCGCTCTCGCTGATACTGGTTCTCCATGGTGGTTCGCCAAAATTTACTACGTGCCTTAGATAAAATCCAAGACAGAACTTTTAGAAACTATACTTAGAAACTTCAAAAGAAGCTCATCTATTCTCTTAGTGGTATCGCCCTAGCTATGGCGACACTCCTGGACTTAAAGAGGCCTACTTCTCGGCCCTCTGACTAGCGTACCTCCGCCACAAAGTGGTCGTCGGTACTACCTCATGTGTAAACGCAGATCAACGTGAGACTCATCTAAGTTTTCTACGTGTTCGAGCTTGAGCACAACTTCTCAAACTCGAGGCGTGGAGAAATCACTAAACATTTCCCAAACATTTCGGCGGCAAGCCCCAAACGTTAGACTTAGCTTACCATCTCGGCTATAAGTTGAAAGATGGTTGGGGTAACTATGTTGTAGTTTCTTTGCGGCTGTGACCCTTAGGTCACCTTGCCGCACACACTGGTCTTAGGGTCTTTCTGTAGCTGGCCTGTACGCGACTTTCGTCGTTTCAGGGTTGCATAATTCTTTGTGTGGCTCACTGATTTCTACTCCCTTGTCTATCGGTCTACTATTGACCGAAAAACATTCTCTTGCTATCTCTTTCTTGTATGTCGGCGGCCCACACTCGTGTCCGTACTAAAATATATGGTGTTATGTCTATCCTCTTCTATTAACTGCTTTAGTGGCGAATTGTTCTTCTAAACGGGTCAGTCATTCAAAAATGCAAGCCTTTATGCGTTCTGATCATCTTTCCTAATTATCCATCGATCTGTAAAACTGATGAGGACAACTAACAATTGTGGTTCGACTCATCGTGACTTGACTGCTGACGAGGTGACACATTGCGTGCAGTATGCCACATGCAGTTTACCCACTACCCGGGGCCCACGGGCACGGAACACCTGCATGTGGTACCTGCGTGCGATGTACTTACAGTGTCAGAATCGCCTGTGTAAGTGCTAAAGATTGGCAGTAAATCGATGAACCTTCTGATGATCACAGAGTCCAGAAATTCACGGAAGTACTTAAGGGAAGTTTATTTTTGGTATGAATAAGTTTTGATTTTATTTGAGTTCAAGGGACTAATTATTTATGTTATTATTATGGCAGGACTTTGGGATTGAGGGGGAGATACACATTCCATAATCTAAAAAGAAGGAGGATCGCGAGATTCACCTTCCATAATCGAAGATGAAGAAGTTCGAGAGATTCACATTCCTTATCCGCATTTGTCTTGGGTGAAAAGACTTTCCAAAGGATGTTGAAGATAAAAGGAGGACGAGACCAGAGTTGAGGATGACTTTTTGATCGGGATTTTTGAGTTTGATATTTTTTCTTTTCTTGAGCGATAGGTAGAACACATAATTAAGTTCTTTGTAACAGAATGTTCGGAGGTTCATTCTGATTTAGTTTGAGGGATTCGAACTAGAAAAATCCACAAAGGAGTTGTGGTCAGATAAGTAGTTGTGTGAATCATTATTCAAGTAGAGTGTAGAGGGAGTCTATACTGTAAACCCTTGGATGATGTATGAGTTGTTCACATTAATGAAAGAGATCTGAAGGGAGAGTGGAACGCTCTCTTGAAGGTTCAATTTTTGGTGAAAGCTGCTTCCGCAATTGTTTAAATATTCATTACTGTCTGTTCGTCTATTTACGTGCATCTCTGGATACTTGGTGTTTAAGTATCAAATTTCATTTGGCACCAGAGCGGGTTTTCGTCTTCATTACAAGGAAAAAGAATCAGAATTTCCAGTAGCTAATCTTTGTAGAGAGCTCCCTAAGGTAATCTGCTCAGTTTCGAGCACTAAGGTAAAACAACCCAATCCATTGGTCTTTCATACCCTTAACAATAAAAAAAGAACTCGAGATCTAACTATCGAAAGTGGTAGTGGCTAAGGATGGTGAATCCTATTAGTATGTGAATACTATTAGTGGCGAGAAGATTGATAGAGAATTGGTATAGCTCGGTTAGGGCAAGCAGGTCGGGAAGGATGGGAAAACGAAGACCACTAGCTACTTGGTCAATGAAGAAGGTGTAAAAGCTCAGAGGAGGATGGTTATACGAGCTACCCAAAGACGAGGCTTGAAACACCCAGTCAGGAGAAAGCTCGTACAATCGCATAAAGGCTTTTCTGTCAGGCTCCTCAGCATATAAAAAGGGATTAGGTCAGGTTAGTACTTCGGCATTAAAAGCTCGCTCTATTATTGGGTCGGCGGGTTGGTCAACATCTACTGTTATGTTAGTTTGGCGAGCACGTAGCTCGCTTGAGGAGGATCAATAATTAAGTTGAGAGAGTTATTGTCTACAATTTGGGTTAGAGTTTCCCAAGGGAAGTCTCTGTCGACTTCATCGTGAAGTTGTAAAACCGACCATAGGGGTGTAGCTCGGATAGGAGTACCGGGGTAAGAAGCTAAAAGTTCCTCGGACAAGGAGCTCGGGTTAAGTACGGAAAGGTCGAAGCCGATGATGGTTACAAAACTAGAAGAGCTACGAGCAGGGTCTTAATAAAATAAGAAAAAAGAAAGGACACAAAATAAACACAAAAAGCACACATATAAACAAGAATTGAAAAATACAGTGGCCGGAGAATGTGGCGGTTGACACATATAAGGGCCAAAAAATAAGGAAATAAGAGAAAGAAAAATTACAGCACAAATTAAAAAAGAAGACATAATCAAGGAGAAAGATAGCACTTACCCATGATGAATGGGATTGCCGTCGAGCAAGAAGCACGGCGTCGCAGAGAATAAGGAGACAATTGTGAGAAATTGCAGAGAGTTTTTGCTAATTTAGGGTTTGAGAATTTGAATGTGTGAAAGGGAGAAATGGGGGAAAAAGGTGATATTTATAGTGAAAAAAAGTTGAGGGATAGCCGTTCGATCGAAGAAGATCTAACGGTTGAAACATAAACCCTAGATGTGGAATCTAAGAACAATGATCACAAAGTAGATGAAAAGATAAGTGCGATGTACGAGACACGTCTTCTCGAATGGCAGCTTGGACAAAGCATTATGATAAAGCTCGATAATTTGGTTATCATTACTTTTGCTATTATCAAACGAGTCTATGGAGCTCAGAGAGCCATAGCCCATTTGATAATTGGGAGGGGGGGTGGGGGGCTAGATTATATAGAACATAATAGTATCTCGGTCGAACCAGGCAAAGTTTGCTCGTTTTATGGACCAGAGTCAGATTGGGAAGGCAGCTCATCTATATTAACAACTCAAACCTAAAGGGAGCTCGATTGACAACATTAATATGGCAAAGCCTGACATCCGAGTAGCTAGACTGTTGGTGGGACTAAGAAGTGTTGGGAGATCGGCATAGTAATAGCTCGGTCAGTGGCGGAACTGGGGAGTGTTAAGAGCTTGTCATAGTAGCAGCTCGACATGTTGAGAGCTCGTAATAGTAGTAGCTCGCCATGTCGAGAGCTCGTCATAACAATACCTCGATTTGGCAAGAGCTTGTCGCAATAGTAGCTCGGCATAATAAGAGCTCGGTATAGTTGTAGCTCAGTGCAGTATAACAGGGGGGTCGTTTAAGGAAGGGCCGACCTGTGGTGGCACTTTTATAGAACAAGGGCCGAACTAGTGAGACGGTTACAAAAAGTGGTCCACAAGGGACACGTGTAGGCTCAGGATCAGGAAGGAATAAATGATCTAACATACAAAGAACAAAGCTTGTAGGGGAAGATTATAACTCTATATAAATAGGTAAAATGGGGAAAATGTAAGATCAATCACACTCTATACCCTAAACATTTTCATACAATCATACACAACTTTTTAGCATCTTTACTGACTTGATTGTCGGAGGTTTAACGTTGGGAGTCTCTATAGGTCTCCGGGAAGCAAAATGGTTGAGGGTCGTTGGAAGGCCAGTTCGGAGTGAGAGAGCACATTAAAAAATGTCAGTGATGAGGTATCGTGTCATTCGATGGCGTTTTATGCTGACAGATTGAATTTTGCAGTCACTTGACAAAAGTCACTAGCCAGAATGATTGAAAACATTATGGCAAAAAAAAAGAATGATTGAAAACATTAGCATTTGGTATTACACTGAGTGATGGTGAGACTCGACTTACCCAAGGAATAAGAAGCAAGGAAGGGGGGAGGAGGGGAGGAGGGGGAAGAGAAATGCTACATTGCTAACCTAGTGTACAACTAGGTTGACAACACCAATGGATCCTTCGATCAACTCACAGAAGCAGCCGGATGAGGAGGCCTCATCAGGGATCATACCGGAGCTCTCATCTTAGCATTTCATGCCCCTCTTCGGGCTTCTTTGAGCTACGATGCAGAGATTCAGGCGCTCCATATCATTCTCTAGTCAGCTACACTATCTCTACTCACATCTAGATTGAGTTGGATACTGTTGTTGTCGCCTATTGATATCGGGCCATCAGGGCTCATGGGAGATACAACACCCACTCATGCGTATTAGATCTACACTCCAGTCAGTTCGTCATCAGATCTCGCATATCTTTTGAGAGGGGAACCGCCCCACTGACTACCTTGCTAGCATCGATGCCAGCACCCCCAAAGGAAAACTTCTGGACCAGATGACGCACTGTTTCGCCTCCGTATTCTTATACGGATAGACCTGAATGGCATTCCTCTTTCAGATTCCGGTAGCCTTTTGCTGTTTGTTTTTTAGTTTAGTATCTTTTTGTTTTTTGTATCCTTGTTTCTTGGATCTTTTGGGAGATCAGACTGTTCGTTTGGCACCTTGCAGCTCAGGATCAGACTCCCCGGTTGGGTAGAATTTTTTCATTTTTGGTTTCTATATTTGGCTGATCTCGTGTAGAACTTTTCATTAGCCCTTTAAGGGTATTTTGACTATATACAGGTAGAAGAACCCTCCTTTAGGTGTGAGCATGGGTCGGTATGGTTTCGGAGATTAAGAAATCTCCAGAACCGTACCAAAATTCGAAGATCACTAAATTCAATCTCCAGAACCGTACCAAAAATTCAAGACAGTTTGGTTTAAAGATTTTTTTTTTCGGTTCGGTATCGTGACTATCAAAACGGTTCAGTTCGGTTCAGATTTTCGAAGATTTCTTTTTTTTTCTATGTTTTTTGAATGACTACCTAATTATATTCTAATTTTTATATGCTTTAAAGAAAAAAAAAAACAATATTCATTAATACTTTATCATATTGAAGATTTTTTTTTAAAAAAAAAATAAACTTTAGAAGTAACTATAGATTTTAGTTATTTAATTTTTATATGCTTTAAAAAAAAACATTCATCAATACTTTCTCATATTAAAAATTGTGTTTAAAAATTAACTTTACAAGTAATTCAAAATTTTATGAACGAATATTTTGATGTAATGTGTGTGTCCGGATGTTCTTTCCATAGAAAATGCTCTGGTTAATTTTTTTTATACCCTTCCTTCTTTCGAGATATCATTCGATGTTTTTGTTACGATATTTCAAATAATTACTTATGTGAAATGCACTGCTCAATTTTTTTAGCATGGTAAAGAATATCTTGATTTTTTTGATATAAAAAAACTCAACGATAATATGACTGATTGTTTTAGAATAAATGTGTGTCGTACATTTTTTTTGTAATCTTTAGATTCGATATTTTTTATATGAAGATTATTATGATAGATATCTTTTGGTATAAATGATTGGAATGGAAGTCAAAATTCTAATGAGATCTTACAAAAACGGCATTGTATATCGTATTAATCATTCTTTAACCAAAAAAAAAAGAAGAAGAGCTTTCACAATGGCTAAATTGATGAAACAACCAAAAAATATGCGATATTTGCATAAAAAAAAAGAAGATATTGTCGATTTGATTTAATATACCCGGTATAATTAAATTATTAATTGATTAACAAATAACCAAAGAATAACTGTTAAAAAATATCAAAATCAAATATTACATATGACCGCGCGTCGTTACACGGCAAATTTAAATTTATAAAGTTTCCTTAACAAACCTCTACTAACTAGTAGTAGCGGCGAGTAAGGGTCGATCCCATGAGGAGCAGGAATTAAGTCGTGACAATTTTCGTATTAATCGAACTAAATCTAAGAAAGCAATAAAAAGGGGGGATTAGATTGATAAAAATAAAAATAATAAAATCAAAAATAAAAATAAATAAATTGAGAGAAGTCCAGTTTTTGGTTCAGTTATCACCCAAATCTCAATCTACTGTTATTTAATTTCGACGCTTTCTTTAAATTGCTAACGAATTACCAACCCTACCTAACAACAAGCTCTGTTAACCGAATTTTACCTTACCGATTATTTAATCGAAATAGGCTCTTCGACTAAACCTAACTAGCGGACAACCTAGAATAAGCTCTCTAGATTTAATCCACTAGCAGCATTAGTTACTAGGAAAATAGATTAGTCTAAGCAACGAACACAAAAGCTCGGACCGTTTAACTTATATTCACGCTACCCTAGAGATGCACGACCCCTAGTTTACTACTAACGAAACAAGACTGATGGGTCTCTTCCAAGATCTGGAACGAACCGGTGAAAATAGGCTCAGATCTGGAACAAACCGATGAGAATGGGCTCAGATCTGTCGTTGTTCCCTTCAAACTGCTACTGGTCCGCAAAAGAACCTGCAAGAACTCAACGCCGAAGGGGTTTCCGGCGTAGAGCCTCAGACGCTCAAGTCAGTATATGAGAGAGATTAAGAGAGCTGCTCTCCTAGAGCAGCAGCAGTAATGGAGGAGAGTATGGAATGAATGGGAGTTAGGGTTTTGGGGTTACCTCAGCTCCTTTATATAGGAGCAAGACATTTACCTGAAGTTCCCAAAATGCCCTGGCTGACTTACTGGAAAGGTCCAAAATACCCTGGTCAGTTCGTATTTCGTCCCTCTCCTAGTCAGCATTTAGATTCCCTCTTATCCTTAACATCTTTCCTATGATGTATCAAGTGTTCCAAATCGACAGAGATCTATAAACCTCAGGATTCTCTCAGTCGACTCGGGATACCAACTCGAGTCGACGGGGTCATCTTTACTCGTCGGCAGGCCCTGACGTGTTCATCTTTTTTCTGGAGATATTGGTTGTAGCTAGTTGACATGTGGAAGTCGACCGAGGGATACCTGGACCCTTGACCAGAGATTTTATAGTTCCTGTGGAGAGAGTCGACTTTGCCTAAGTCGACTCGGTTATTTCTGAACCGTTGGTCATATAAACTGTTATACGACAGTATGGCTATATCATCTAGTCCCCCCAAAAATTAGTCGAAGCGATTCTGAGCTTGAGAGTAAGATTTTACAACTGAGTGTCTCACTCGAATCTTTTCATATACTATGTCACCTGTTCTTGCTCTACGTCACGTCTGCTCGCTATTTCGACTCGTAAAGCGACTTGTCTACTCAATCATATTTCAAATTTATTGGATAAGTCTGAATCTTTTCAAATTTCAAAATTCAAAAATAGGGTCTTGAGCTTTGATAAGACGCTTTCTCTCTCCACCGCTTCGTATTTCGTGCACCATCTCAGTCGTTAAATCTGACTTTAATCTGAGGGCTAGGTTTTCTTCCACTTTCCCTATCAGTATTCTCCTTCTTTTCTCTTCTTTACTTTTCGCACTCAATCTTTCTGAACTCCTTCTCCGGCAAATACAGCATTCTCAAGCTTTCGGGCGCTCTTTTCTCCTTCCGGCATCAATCACCATGAGTATGAGTAAGTTCTCTTTGCCTTTCGATTTACTGTTATGTGCGATTTTTTCTTCTTCTCTCCCTTTTTTTCTCATTTTTTTTTTGCTTTTTTGGGCGATGTGCTTGGATTTTTGCATGTTCGTCGGATTTTCTGGGGATCTTTATACGAATTTCCGGCGATTGTCTTGTTAGATCTTTGATCATAGACTTTTCACCTCTTCAAGTGTTTTCATTCGTTAGTCGTCTTGTTATGAGGGATTAACTCTTCTCTTTTTTTACGGATTGATACGCCATCGACTTGGCCTTCATTTGTCAAGTCGAGTTGAAATGAGAAATATTTTCCTTGTTTTTTCTTTTTCCTGTTGTCGAGTCGCTCCTCATGCCTTTCTGGTCCTTTCGTTGACCCTTACCCTTTGAAGTTGGATCACGGTCGTATTCTCCCATATCTATTGATTGTCGTTCTTTTCCTTTTTTTAGATTCCGACCCCGACCCTGTTTCTGATCCCGTCTCCGGTTCTCTTGCCCGTGAAATCGATGACTATTCGGGTTTGGACTCTGTTCACCTAATCGATGTTGGACCATGTTCTCATCAAAACATCGAGCCAGAGGGCTCTGTTAACTCCAATGCCTCATCCTTCGGTATCGATTGAGATGTGTACAATCAGGCGCTGCTTTCGGGCACACTCTTTGAGGATCTCGAAGTTCCTCGAGCTCTTGCATCTTCTTGCCTCGACTTTATTCCTCGAGGTATTCTTTGCTAGGTTCTTCTAGACATCCTTATATATAGGGCAATCCTTGTTCATTTACTGATAATGACCCCCTTAATCGAGTCTATAACTGTAGCATATTCCGTGGTAAAGTTCCTAATATCATTTTCTTATGCTTCTGCAGCCGACATTGATGGAGAGTACAGTGGTCTTCCCTCTGATTGGGCTTTGGTTGCTCCTACACCCGAAGACGACTTCTGTCATCCTTCTGAGGGTTGTTTTACTTTTTTTGTGGATGAAATAATGCCGGGCTTGCGTTTCCCGATTCAGCCTGAGTTGTTGTTGTTAAGTAACCTTTTCGATATACCAATAAATCAGTTCACCCCCAACTCCATTCGAATAATGGTAGCTTTCATAGTTGTTACCCGCATAGTTTTAGGTAATTTTTTTACCCGAGTTTTTCCTTTACTGCTACGGGTATAGGTTTAGCAAAGACGCCCATTGTCTGGGCCGTCGAGTAGGCGTTACCTTCCTTGACGACCTTTCTTCCAATATAACCGAATGGAAGAAGAAGTATTTCTTCATTCGACCTGCTCCTGGCCAATATCTTTTTTCGAATGAGTGGATTACTAGCAAGACAAAGCAACGTAAGCGTCCCGACTCCTCGCAGTTTGTGGATATGTTAGAAGAGTTAAATAAACATGTGTGGAGCGTTCTTCGGCTGACTAAAGATAGTTCTTTACTTAATCATGTTGGTATTTGCGTAGACAAGAGTGTTCCTCGACTTAATGACCCTTGTAAGCTTCTTTGCTTGTTTGTTTTTGTTCTGATTTGTTTATTGATTGTTTGGCCTCGTGTGTTTAGGTTTATTCGTCTTGGAATATATGTATGCCTCGCGTGCCGGTTTGTATTGATCATACATTTTTTTTGTCGTCAGTAAAAGCCTTGGCTCGTTTTGAGAAGAAGAAGACCGAGGCGGCCAACAAGTCAGTTGCTCAGGAGCTCGAAGGAGGTTCGGGCTCTGTTGCCCCTGTTGCGGCGGTCGAGACGACTGCCGCTAAAAGGTCTAAGGTCGTGCTCCTCTCGGCCTCTAAACCGAGCCATCCGTCGGGTTCCCATTCCCGTAAAAGGTCTCATGACCAAAGGGATAAGACTCTGACGCCTGACTCCTCGAAGCGTCAAAAAGAAAAAGAGCCGGCAGCCGAGATCGACGAAGGCGCGCCCCTGGTTGGGGCAAATGCGGGGCAACCATCGCCCGTAGGGATGCGGTCGGTAACCCTTCAGCAACCCTCACGGCTCTATGATAATCCTGATTCCCTCCAAATCCTCAACTACCTCCAGTCGGTTCTCCCTGAGGATGACCGAGCTTGCTCCGACGGTAACCCTTACGACCGGGCTCGTTATGCTGCTCGGCTCATCCCCTGGGTAGGTTTAATCTTTTGTTTGTTTGCTTCTCTCTTTATCTTAGTATTATATCGACTTCTTATCATCCCGTTTGCTTGGTCTTTCTTCAGCTTCTTGCCTGCGTCCTCGCGACTATGATTGAGGAGGCGACCTCCCCCGAAACCAATGTCAAGGTTTTGGGGGAGAAATATGCGGCCAAGTGTGATGAGCTCGCGGCTAAGGAAGAGGAACTCGAGGCTGCTAACGCCCTCATCGCCAAAATCCATTCCGATAAGGAGGCGGCTGTTCGCAAGGCTGAGCGGCTAAGAGTCGACCTGATCAAGGCTAATGACGAGGCCTTGGTCGAGAGGGATGTTTGTCCCATTTTTGTGTCTTTATTTTCGCTTTATTTTCTCTTTATTTTTCCCACTTATAGGATTTTCGTAGTTTATTTGGTCCAATTCTGTGATTTTTCCGTTTCTCT